>PVJO010004156.1:0-112991 GCA_004026905.1 Hystrix cristata
TATGAGGGTTACACATTCATTAGATGGGGCTCTGGATTCAGATCAGTGTTATGCAAAAATTCCCTTGTGGAGAACACCGTTCCCAAGAGGAAGTCTTGAGACTCTGCAAAGTACCTTCTTCCAGGAGGGACACGTGAGAGTAAGAATGGTAAGTGACTTCATTTCTTCTCACCAGAGTTAATGTAGCAGCTCCATTTAAAATAACACGACTGTCACCGTCCCCAAGTGACACCACCTCAAAGAAGGAGAGAGAGACCTATAATCGCCGAAATAAAAATTGTCGTAATTTGAGCCAAAAACGCTCATCAAATCATGTTGATCCAAATCAATCTTTGCTTCCAAACCGCACACCAACCACTTCTTAATGAAGATTGTGTAGCTCCGGGCCAATCCTACACGTATGCGTCTTTACTCATAGTTTATTTCACATCTGCTTCCTTTAATTATTTTATGAAATAAAATAAAATATTAAATATGAGTCGGCACTATATTTTTTTACTTATAAGTCATATTTATTTCATATTTTTGATCTCTCACATTTGTAAAAGTCAGACTTTCTCACATATTTCAGACAGCATGTGAAAAATGAACAAATAAGGATGTTTGATGCTTGAGTCTTAGTATTAAAAAAAAAAAAAGTCTATTTCAAGAAAAAGAGTTACCGAGAAAACAGCAGATACTTCTGCTTGAAAAGAAATGAAAGCTGCCTGCCTCACATTATTCACAGCCAAACCAAACAGGCTACTGCGGTATTCATAAATCTCTCTGAATTAAGTCAAACATGCATAAAATCAGGCTTCCTTTGTGGTAAAAATTTCTTCCAGCTGAGCCCAAGAACAGAATAAAAAGTTACCCAAATATCTATTGTGAAAATGAGAACAACTTGCAAAAGTCAATGCCATTCTTCTGTTGGAGGCCTCCTGACCGTTTCCTAATTTTAATAAATTGTTTGTGATAACTGTGATCAAACTTGCTTCCATTCGAAATGAAGAACAGAGATGCAAATGCCATCGTATTAGCTTGAAGTAGTTTCAAGGTGTTTGCTGATTTATTTGGCTGTGTTAAGATTCAGGCTCTTTGAAATAAACAGATTGCATATGTTCTCCAAAAACCACAACTTGTATTTTCCTCGAAGGAACAAGTTCCATTTCTTATTCTTCCATTACTAGAACACTAATGTGCTTTATAAATAAAAAGTCCTTTCCCCGAATTATTTAAAGGACAGACAGTGCATTAAAACTGTTTACTATATGATCATTTAAGAGGAAGTTTTATTTCAATTTTAACTGGATTTACTATTTAAGGGTAGCTCAGAAATGATCATAATCATAAAAATAATAAGTGATAAGTTCGTGTTGACAGAACCCCGTGTACATTAAAAATTAAAAAACACTGTCAAACTTGCACCGTAAGTAGAACAAAGACAGACCAGATTTAACTTCTGTTTCCAAATATTCTTCCAAATATTTGAATACATCACTTGACATGTTTCTAGTCCCGGACCTACAGGCCGAGAATGAGCCATAACTGAAACGGAAACTCTCTGAGTTCGGGATTTGCAGACGGCAGCCTCCTCTTCTCGCACCTACAGAACACAGCCAAATCCAGACTCCTGGGCTAATGCGCATAGTGGTCATTTCAGACATGGTACACACGGTAACTGAAGATTTAATCCCATTTCATTTATTTTTACTTTGCCGGGAGGATACTGAAAGAATTATTCTTCAGGCCCCTGATTTCACTTCAGTGTTAAGAAGTGGCACCTTACTAATGATAAACAACCATTCTTTCTACAAGACTCAAATTGTATTTTAGATCTTACCAACCACATTTCCACCTTGTGTTTTTCACTGTTCTTAATATTTAGTAAGGTTTTAGAGGTCTAGGATGTTCTATAGTAGGACAATGAAACTAATTATGATGATATTTCTTATAATCATCGAGATGGTATATAAACTTCCTAAGTTACAAGTGTCAGAATTTACATAATAATGGAACCTCCAGGTGAGATGCATAATGTGGTGGATTTGCTCACAGGTGAAAATACATGCTTCTAGAAGTCCCACTCTTCTCATATGAACTCTTTTCATGCTCTAGAACCCACACTGCTAGCCCACAGGGGTAACTATCAATTCCTAAAATAAAAACTATATGAATACTGTACACACAAAGAAATACAAACTTCAACTATGAGAAAAACCAACTCCTAATTTAAAATGGAAAATATCCTGGAGAATATCACTCCTTATGAAGAGCCATTATGTCCCAGGATAAAAATGAGAAAATCATACAAATTGCAGAAGTCCAATAAGTTGATTTGAGATGCAGCATTACCTCACGTTTTCCCTCCTTGACTTGTACAATTAAGTAAATGAATAATACAATAAAAAGTTATTTTTTATAAGAAGCCAATAAGTCTGAAAAGCCAAGAAGTCTAAAAAATTGTAACAAGGTTAGAGACAAAATCACGAATTATCCTGGCATAAAACATACTTTTAGATGATCAATAAAGTTTCAAATACAGCTTGTGTTTAGCCCAGGGAGTTAAAGATTTATTCGCTTTTTGCAGTAGATACATAGAAGGTAAGTTCCTTCGAAAAGGGACAATTTATGGAACAGAAACCAAAGAAGGTTAGACTTTTTCACACCTGAGTAGGTTTGGGTGGGCTTAACTCTCCCTAAAACTGTCCTTAGTTCTCTTTGTGTTGTTGCCGCTCACCCTCAACACTCAATCCCCGTGGCCTTAGCCATTGTCTGGAATATATTTTACTATCACATTTATGAGAGAAATTCATGCTGTCCAGAGACTGAAGGGCACAGTTTATGGTGTATCTAGCAAATAAAACGTCTTGTGCCATCTGAGCTAGGAGTTAATTCTTAGGTATTAGGGAACTCTCTGGAAACTAGGGACCATTGAAATGTGCTTTATGTTTTAGAAGCAATTCTGAACTGAGTTAGGAACTGGAAGATATTTTTCAATGGGGCAATACAATGACCAGATAACATTTTGGCACTCAGGTCCCAAGAGAGATTAGATGATGTATGAAAGAAAGCAGACACGAAGAATTCACATAGAAAGGCAGCACCATCCCTTGAAACAGCTTCGAACTAGAGTGGTGGGCAAGGTACAGATCACACCGAACAGGGTCTGGTGTCACTAACTGTTAAAGGAAAATGAGAGCTGTCAAGTGAGACAGAAGGCAGGTCTGAGTTAAGAAACACAGAGTGTGGCAGACTGGTTTGCAGACCTTTAGAAATTTAGGTCAAAAGCAAGATGGCCATGTTATATGTAATCACTTTGCTGTTTTAGGTTTTTTGGGGCAAGGTCTCACTGTGTAGTGCAAGCTGGCCTTGAATTCACTAAGTATCCCAGGCTGGCCTCGAACTCACAGCAATCCACCTGCCTCAGCCTCCTGAGTGCTGAGATTACTTAGTGTTTTGAAGGAGTGGGGTAGCAAAGTACAAAGAAAATGCCAAAGAAGGAAATTGGGAGAATATATTTCAGGAACAGAGCCAGTTAGAGAGAACAGGGATAGTGTGGCTCTTCCAGTGGGGTATTGAATTGACTGGCTTTGGGGTCCCTCCAGGGGACTGATGGAGCACACATCTGGGTGTGTCTGGGTGGGTCATGGAGGCAGGCCATTAGGGCCTATAAAGGCGGTGCTCCGTCTCTGGGACCCGGATCTCTGTCACTGTTCTTGGGCGTTGTTGCTTCCACACGACAAATTTGGCATTTTCGCTGCACTGCACCCTCCTGTCGTGATGTCTCTGGGTTGAAGCCTGCTGGGAGGGACTGACCCCTTAGAACATCAGCCTGATCAACCCTCCTCCATTACTCTGGGAGTGAGGCCAGTCATGGGAAAACTGACTACTCATGTATAGTCGGTTTCCATATACACATGGAAGGGTATATGTATGTGCCAGCAATGGGGAAATCGAACACACCTGGGAGAAGAGAGCGAGAAAAGAAAGAAGAGAGTTGTAAAGATGTAGAGAAAGGTTTGTTTCACAGAATTCGAAAAAGTATTTGGGAAAAAAAGTCTGTTAAATTCTACAAGGAAACTTCTATAGCAACTTTAAATCCTCAAATTCCTCCAGCTTAATAATTACATTCTTCAGAAGTGTTCAATGGTTTCCATTTTCCATGCAAAGATGACACAAAAGTCAAAAGTGTAGTAAATTTTCTTTTAATGAGGATGCCCAAGTAAGTGCCAATACTCGCTCATTTTTTTCAGTTTTCCAGACATTATATATGAGAGTAAGAATGGTTAAAACACTATATCTACTTCTTTTCTTATTCTATGCCTCTTCTTTTTAAAATCTTTTTTAAAAAATGTATTCATTTTAAATTTGTTTGCTTGTTTGTTTGTTTATTTCTGGTGTCACTAGGGATTGAATCCAGGGCCTCGTGCACATTAATCAAGCATTGTACTGACTTACACTGCAGCCTGTTTCTTCTGGGGGGTGCTGGAGCTCGAACTCAGGGCCTTGCATTGGCTAGGCAAGCACTCTACCACTGAGCTAAATTCCCCAAGCCCTCCCCAGTCTATTTTTTTAAACCTTTTTTAAGCTTGCTATTGCCACCACTCCAATTCTGAATAATCATTTGGATTATCGATAACAAGCAACTGACTACAGAAAATATTTTGTTCACATGTAAACAAATTTACATCTGTAAACATGGCTACCACCTTAAATTTCTCTTTTCTAACATCCTTGGTATTGCATTCTCTGTTTCTTCCAGTCTTCTATTCATAATTATCTGTCTCTCACTTTTCCTTCTCTTTCCTCAGTCTTGTTTTCTTATTGTAGCTTTACAGCAAGCCACGGGTTATACAGGAAGACTTTACACAGCATCCTCTGTGTCTGCTCTCGGAAGTGTGGCAGTATGAAGTAGGCTGGGATAAGAATCCCACCCACTCTATTTCCGGACAGTTACTCTCAGTCCCTGCTGCGTGCTAGAACTAAGCAAGTTGTTCTGAAGTCACTAGTGTCTGGGCCATCTCAAGATGAATTCAAAGAGAATATCTTTGAGCCCTGTAGACATTTCGCAGCTTTGAAAGTTTTCTGTGTTAATCAGCTTTCTGTCATAATAACAGAATACATAAGACAAATTATAAAGAGAAAAGATTTAGTTGGCTCACAGTTTTAGAGCCTGATCAATAGGCCAAGTTGCTTTGGGCTTGTGAGGAGGTGACACATTTTGGCAGGAACACAAAGCAGAGAAAAACTGCTTCCCTTCTCAGCAAAGAAGTCAAAGGGGATGGGGAAGGTGCCCGGGCCTTGCCACCGCCCCAGAAGGCATGACCCCGATGACCTTCCCAACAGCATCGTCGTGGGACCAATCCTGTAGCACATGGGCCATCGGGAACATCCAACATCCAAGCTGTGACACTATTTATATTCTTCCGATGTATAGTTAAAGGGCGACAGCCATTGATTTTGTGTGATGAAATGTAAAGCTAGAATTACAGGCTAATCGATGGGAATTAATTAGGATTAATAATGAACTCTTTGTGAGAACCATTAGTGAGCACTTTAGAAAGGGGCTACGTATTTGAGGTTTCTGTTTAAGTAAAAAAGGTAAGTGTTGTGTTTGGATAAATGAGGATTTGGAGTTATAAGCTGTAAAATGATTGGTTACTGTTCAGAAATATTACAGAAGTGACAAATTCGAATAGAACTATCTGTGACAGTGGGCCAAGTTGTCTGCAGACTATGAACAGGAGTGGGAAAGTCAGGGGAGTGTTTTCTGACCCCCGGCATCTCCCTCCCTTCTGCCCGTCACAGTAGCTGACCTAATCTTAACACATGCCTTGGTGGCTAAAATGGACAAAATCACTGATTTGGAACCCACGTTTTGGTTTCAATCTTGGCTTCAGTTCTTATTTGCTACATGGTTCCAGACAGCCTAATTCATATATCTTATTTTAAATTTTATTATCTGTCTAATCATAATGACTGCACTAAAGAATATTACCATGACTGAGTGGGACAATTTAGGTAAGATCACTAGTATGTATTGGGAACTCAGTAGAGAGTCACCTTTACAGTCATTCACTGGAGCAGGAAGCGGATCCCTTTCCACCCCGCCATAAAATATAAAAGATAGTAAAAGATGAGTTAACAAGAGGAAAATGTAGCACATTTATTAAACATAGTTTCATGGGATAAAAGATCCTTCAGAAATGAAGACCTAAAGACCCAAGGAAAACGTCACTTTTCTGTTTTTGTTTGACGAAGAACGGACAGCCCTGAGCAAACAAGACTGCACCGACAGCACGTGGTCTGAGGGCGACAGGCCGATGGGGAGCCCAGCCAGTCCTGCTCAGATTTTTCTCACCTTCTCCATGTGACATTCTTTCCTCCCAGGTGTAGAGCAGGAGCCCCTCTGGAATGAAGGTCTTACTACACACTGCTCGCCAAGCCCGGCCCATGAATTTCCTTCCTGCTGACTAAACCTTGGACGGAAAAGCAATGCAAAATTAGAACACGGCTTCTAGGTTATGACTAGCTTTGAAGGAAATGTGATCAAGGTTCTATGGCTCAGCTTGGAGAAGAACTGTAGCTTGTAGGCCCACCTCGGAGAAGAAGAGGGACAAGAGACTACAAGGAGACAGTCCCAGACGAGACTGTTTGTGGCCCTGTAACCTCCTGTGGTTGCAGCTACTCCTCGTACGACCACGTCATACTTTGAGGTACAGCTTTTGGAGCCTCAGACTGTTTGTTTCCAGCTAGAGAATAACCTGGTTTTTATCTAATTGGCAAGATAGTTGTCAAAGATGACCCGTGTGTCCATCTCTTCAGTGTATCTAACTTATTTTCCATTCTTCTCTACATGTCCTCCTTCTGGTCACCATGTCCAGATGGTTTTTGTTTTCCGAAAGACCTTCACAAAATGTTGCCTTCCCTGATTCAGTTAAGGTGTTTGGCTTTGCGAAAGATGGAGATACACCATTTTAAAGACTTATTTTTTCCACATACCAATTGGATAAATTCATATATTATAAATGCAAAGTATTCTAGTCATGATTGACTGCCTTGAAACCACAAGAGAGGGCTGTGTATGAAGCTGTGAACTGCGGAGTATTTGTATAAGTGAAAATATTAAAGAAGATATAATAATATATCCTTTTGCAAGGGTTTATGGCAAGGAGAAAAGTACAATGAATAGTCACTATAAAATTTGACACAGTAAATAAAATTTGTCATATTTTTCATTTGAAAAGTTAGATTTATTTTTAAAGGGGTGAGCAAAGGAAATTGGGTTGCAAAGCTAGTTTAAAATATGTCTTCCGAGGCCACCCACCCAAATGCTAGCCTAACTGACTAATTAGGTCCTCTTGCTTTATGAGCCATGTGCTTTAAGAACTAGGGTAATTTTTAATAACCTAGCCAGGAAAAACAACAGCAGCAGAAAAATATTTTTATAGTTGAAAAACTTGGCACTAGTTTTTCTGCAACCGAGAACACATTTTGGCTCTCCTTTATGAATGTCCGGAAAGACAAAAAGAATTAAGATGCACATAAAAGGCTCTCCACACTGAATTTTAAATAATTTGCATATCAGCACAGAAATGAAAGCATACTGTTGACTACTAATTTCAATAGTCAAACATATACAATATTATTTTAAAGAGGAACACTGAACCCTGAGGGGTTCATAGTGTAGCATAAAATTAAAGCAAGGCTGACCCGATTGACATTAAATTTGATTAATGAGAAATGTCTCTCCAAAGAACATCTGCCCTTTTGCTCCTAATAACAAGTAGAGGTCAAATGAATCGGCTATGTTAGGGGAGTCCTCTACACTAGGGAGAATCCACAGTCTGATAGATAGCTCCCCAAGCCTATTTGTTTATTTGAATTGAATTAAAATTTTCACAATTACATTTATGCTCATATTCTAAACCATTGGTACTTAATGCTAAAACTGCTATGCACTTTAATTAAAATTAAAATTATTGTAGATTTTGCTGGTTTTGAGAAGTTTACAGATGTTGGCCAAGTCACTGAGAGAGACAGGGATATTTAGGTTTCCATTTAGGCTTTAAAAAAAAATCATTAAAACTATAATCTTAAGCAATGTAAAAAAATCAGGATATCAAACGCTATATTCTAAAAGCAATATATACCTACCAACACAGTGCACTTATGAGAGACGACCATGTGCAGAATACACACGTGCACTTGAGGGAGAGAGAGTGGGGAGGGAGAGCATGGTATACAGAGAAATGGTCTCTCACATAGGAATCTAATTTGGGCTCTGGAACATGCCGGAGAGATTTGTGCTTTAGGACAGGGAGCGTCCATGCTGGTGGCATTGCACACCCACTGTGAAAGGAACTTGATTGGGTGGAGTTGAGTGTTGTGTGGGGAAGTCTGTGTGTGGCAAGGAACACCATGGGGTCTATGTGTAGAACACAGGCTTCCGGGAAGTGTGGTGTCGTGTGTTGTGTGGAGTTTTGTGCAGAGATATCTGTGGCAGAGAGTGCCATGTTGTATGTGGACCAGTATAGCCCATGGAGTTGTGCTTGGTGTGCTGTCCCACGAATCTCGGTGTCAAGGGGAGCTCAGATGGTGCCATGCGGAGGTTGATGGTGTGTCACGAGCACCACAGCATTGTATTCAGGGCAGTGTACTATGTGGACAGCAAGGACCAGACAATGCCACCCACAGACGGCCCCCAGAATCCCCAGGTAGTCGCTGAGCAACATTCGCTGGTCCTGAGAGAACCCAAGAGTGAATCCCAGGAATTAGGAAGAGAAGCAAGGCTATTAGTTATGTGGAACAGGATCTAATTAATGCTCCCAAGTTAACTAATGAATGATTCCAGAGAAAATTATCTCTAAAAATAAAAGCCTTATAAATAAAATTTAGTTGTATTTGTATTTTAATATTAATACAATCATTTCATGTATTTCTGTAAATTTTTGGCTTGATCTTCACTATCCTTATTGGCTATTTCTAGAAAATCCATTTTTAAGTAATGTAAAACTTCAATTTATTTTCACAAAAATTCCTAAAATCTTTAGATTTGTATTTTATAGTAAATTAATTTAAATTAACGGATATTTGAATTGACACTCTTTGTGATACCAAGTTAATGAACTGAAACTTTTGTCAAAGGAACTATATTCCCTATCCTGGACTTTTTATTCTTATTTTGTTAGGTTCTATTTAAATATTAAAGCATTTTTGTTATAAACTGTGCCACTGTAAACATAGGTGTGCATATATTGCTGCAGTATGATGTTTTTAATTCTTTTGGGAAGATACCAAGAAGGGTAATAGTGGCTTTAAATGGAACTACAGTTTGTAATAGCTAAGTCTTGGAAACAGCCCAAATGCCCATCAACCAGTGAATGGATAAAGAAGATTTTTTTTTAATACAATGGAGTACTACTCTGCCATAAAGAAGGAAAAGTTTGAGACATTTCTAGTTAAATAGATGCACCTTGAGACCATATTCTTTAAGTGAGATAAATCAGACACATATGTTTATATACCACTTTGTTTCTCTGGTGTGAGAAAGTGAACGTGTAAATAAGGACTAAAATGTATTATATTGGGAAAAGGGAATAAATTGAGCAAATGGGAAGGGGAACAAGGGAGGGGGGAAAGGAAGGGAGGGACAAGAAAGGAAAAGAGTAGAAGGAGAAAAAATGGAAATGGAGATTTTAGAAATAAGGAGGCAAAGAAACAGTTGAAGGGGGGAGGGGAATAGAAAAAAAAAGCAGCAAAATATATCATATACAGGTACAAATTCCTTATGATGAATGTTATGTATAGCTAAAATATACTACTAAGATAAAATTAAATAAAAATAAAAAAGAATTTCTCCTCACAGATCTTCAGAGTTAATATATTTTTCCTCTTTTAGAGTGTATTTTTTAGAAATGTATTTGTGGAACAAAATATATGAAATAAGCTGCTTTCATTTTGATTTTTATGTATTTCACCAAATTTTTAATTTGGTTATGCTTAATTTAAAAATTCATACACAGTTTGAAATATTCCAAGTTGCTCCATTAGATTTTTAAAATTAAATATTCAATACACTATGATCTCTTATAATTTAATTATTTCAGTGTCTCTTGCTTTTTTAACTTAAATGTCTTCTTTGAAAGTATCATTTTTAATAATTAAACTTCACTAATTAAATTGTAAAAGTCTCCTTTGGGGAGCCCTTCTGTGAGACAAGTATTAACTTCTGAAGGAGCTAAATGACAGGTGCTCTCCTGGTTCTTTTGTCACTCTAGGAAAGTGGGCCAGACTCACACCCAGCTTGGTTGAGTCCGAGGCTCCCACATTGCAGCCAAGGGCTTGGCTCTGTTTCTTACTCTCAAGGCAAAGTCTACCCTACAATGGTTAAGGGTTCGAGGTGGTTGGCAGTTTGGCCTGGGGTGGGACTTCCCACCAAGGTCTTCGCTTGGTTGCTTGGGGGCAGCAAGGGCGTCCTATGGGCTTGACCAGACTTGCACAGAAGGGGAAGGTAGAGCGAGAAGACTTAAATACATTTGTAGCTAAGCATAAAAAACGCATACTCTTGCTCACATTTGGCCACTCCTCCATAATAAGAAACTGCTTGCCTGGACCTGACCAGGCATTACGGGCTGACTTGTGCCCCTCTCCAAACTGATTACATCGATGTCCTAAGCCCCAACACTCCAGAAAGTGGTTGTATTTAAAGCAACAGTTTTACAATAAAATGGTGTTCAGGGTGGAACCAAATTCAATAAAGGCACGCAGGAAGAAATTAGGACAAAACAAACTGGACAGAAGAGCGACACAGTGAGGGGACATAGTCTGCAAGCCAAGGACAGAGGTCGCAGGAGGAATCAGCCCCACTGCCAGCTGGACTCTGGAGATCAAGAGTGCGAGAAAGGAAGTTTATTTTTGTTAAATATGTAGTTCGAGGCATTTGTTATGTGATCCCCAGTGAGCTAATACTGTACACCAAGAACGTCAGGCATGCTGATCATTAGAAACCAACAGTATCCATCACGGAATTTTTAGAGGTGGGAAAGGAGACCGAGCATGGAAGGGGCAATGTAAAGGGGATTGAAAATGATCAAGATGATCCACTTCGATCTTAGTTTAGTACATGGTGAGAGACATGTATCTGGTTTTAGTTTTCGGCATGTGGTAAGCCAATTTTTCCAGCACCATTTATGAAAGAGGCTGTCTTTCTTCCAGTGAGGGTGTTTGGCTCCTTTGTCAAAGATGAGATATTTGAGTGTGTTTGGAGTTATTTCTGCATCTTCTAGCCTGTTCCATTGGTCCTCGGGTCTGTCTTCATGCCAGTGCCATGCTGTTTTTATCACAGAAGCTTTATAATATAATTTCAAGTCGGGGACTGTGATGCTCCCTGCCTTATTCCTGTTGCCCAGAATTGTTTTTGCTATTCTTGGTCTCTTCTGGTTCCAGATAAATTTCATGATTGCCTTTTCTAGATCTGTGAAGTATGTTATTGGAATTTTGATTGGAATTGCATTAAATCTGTACAGTAATGTAGGAAGTATGGCCATTTTCACTATGTTGGTTCTTCCTACCCACGAGCATGGGATGTCTTTCTATTGTCTGAAATCTCTTTCAATTTCCTTTTTTAGGGTACTGTAGTTTTCAATGAAAAGATCTTTTACTTGTTTTGTTAGATTCCTAAGTATTTCGTTTTTTTAATTCAATTGTGAACGGCATAACTTCTGTTATTTCTTATATCTTCCAAAGACACGGTGTGATCTTCCAAAAGATCGAGTGATTGGATCACTTGAACCAAAGTGATCCAAAATGCAAGATTTAAGTGATCAAGATGCAACATACAAGTGCACATACGCACACACACGCACGTGTATATATATATATACACATATATCAATATCTCAAAATGTGTGCAATTATTATGTACCACAGTCATATACTAATGAAAAATATTCACAATTTCTTAAAAGAAAACATTTCGAGGAAAAAATATGGGTTTTGAAATACTTTAAAGGAAATGCAAATTAAAGGCACGCTGAGTAACCACTATATACTCACTAAAATGCCTAAATTGAGCACCTCACTATGCATCCTGTCATTCCGGAGTTGAAGCAACTAGAATTCTCGTACGCTGCTATTTAAAAGGAAAATGCTGTAACCATTGCCGATGAGCATACATTTGCTCTATGGCCAAGCACCCACATCCCCAGCTATTCTAAAAAAGAGAAGTATTTGTTTCACAAAGAATTATTCTTGAATCTGTATAGTAACATCATCTGTAATGTCCCTAGAGTGGGAACAATTCAAATGTCCCAAAAGGTGAATGGTTAAGAACACTGTGAAATGACAATACAATCGCATACTCTCTCATAAAAATCAAGAAGTCAACAACACACATAGTAATAGATTATATGACTCTACAAATCATCTTGATTAATGAGTGATGCCCAGCAAAAGTGCCTATAATCTACATGACTATATGTACAGAGAAGTCTAGAAAAGAGAAAGTGAGGTGGAAAAACAGTAGTTCAAACAAGGATACAGAATGAGAAGGAACAGAGGATTGAAGAAAAGTGGCCCAAGACAGCACTATATGCACGGGTACTCGTGTTTTACGTCATGAATACATTCTACATCTCCATCAGAACGCATGGAATTAAATCGGTGAGTGCTAATGTATGTATTTCTTATGCCCATAAAGCTGATTGTAAAACAGAGTTGCAGAAATGTTGAAAACAACAATAATCATAGAAGAAAAATTGGAAACACTAATGCCATTCTAACACCTTCTCCTTTTCTTCAGGATCTCCCCTTCCTGGTCTGTAAAGCACAGTCGGTGACATCCCCTCTCCCTCCTGAACCCATTCGAGCATACACAAACTTTCTTAATCGTTCTATTTAGAGATTTCCTAAATTGGGATTGAGGAGGAGAATCCTAAATACTAGGAAAATTGTGATGGCTGGTATTTCTTATATTTTGTGGTAATCATACTTTCTTCTGTCAGCATGTATTATTCTTAGTTTTGATACTTATACACACTCGCTATATTTTTTATTACATTATAGTTCTTCTTTGTCTCTGGAAGGCACATCAGCATGTTTTTGCTGGTAGTTACTTGTTTCCTAGCTTCCTTCTGTCATCCATCTGAGCAGTCCAGGACCCTCAGCAGCACCCTTTGTGTTCACCGTTCTCCTGACGCTTCCATTTCTCACCTCCTGCTTTGGGTCTTTTCTTGCCGAGTAAAAGGTGTGACACCCAAATTATCGGGATGGGCCAGAGCAGAATCCAAGCACAACGCAAACTCTCCAGGAGACTAATATGACCTCCCGGCGCGGCAGCGCATGCCAGCTGATGCCTGGACCTGCTGCTCCCGTCGCACACCCCACCCACTGAACACGGACTGCAGAACTGTTCCCTGCTCTCCAGTGTACTCCTGCCTGCCTCAGTGACAATCGTGACCTAATTCAGGAAAATCCTACTGAAGGTTTTTTGACCTTATGATCAAACCTGAAAACTGCGATGGTGAGATAAACGATCTCAGCTGTTCCCTGATGCCACACTCAGTTAGCGCCTGATCTCCAGGCCTGATCCAGACTCTGAGGAACATTTTCCCAGTGGAAAAAACCTCCAATGAGGAAGGAAAAAAACCTACTCTCAGGGTACATCTCTGAATGGACGATGACCCCTTCTGCTACACGGTCCTCCGGAGCACAGACCAGGCTGAAGGAAGAACGGGAGGACGGACACATTGAAGAATCTAAGCAATCACTTCACTAACACCCTCCTAAGGAAAGAAATGTCAGTCACCCACTTTTGGTCCTGACTCTACACATTCTCGGAGCACCCCTTCTGCTCGCCTGTAATACGCTCTCTCGTTACACCAGCAATAGCAGCGATCCATTGGTCTTTTTGCCCCCAGAGCAAGAATACAACAATTTCCAACAAAGATAAATACATATTTGGAAAAAAGCATAGCATTTGAAAAATGTGTTACACTATGGCACCATGTGCTCATCATGATGTACGACGTGGATTGAGCCTTAAAAAGAACAACATGTTGAAAGGGCTGATTCTTACACTCCTTCCAGTTTGCTCTTCTTTGGTGGCACATAAGGATAGTTTGGCAATTTCTTAAAGCCATTGCAGTGTCAAAATTGGAGCTTATTAGAAATCATCTGCTTTTGCTCCCACCCCATAATAACACGAATGGGATCAGTTTTGAAAATTTCTGACACTTTGAGAGATGGAGAACTTTATTTGAGAAATATCTGCTAATTTATGTCACCAGCATTACTGACTTGAGACTGAGTATTTGCACATAGGCATGCATAATTAACTTTTATCAATTATTTATTGAATTTGCATATTCAACTTGTTTTTCCTGCAAAATTGGGAGTCATGCCATTGACAGTTATACTCCTCTTAAAATGTAGCATATTACAGAAACATGAATTAACATTAATATTATGTTCTTTCCCATTAATATTGAGATGTAACAAAGTTTTAAATAAAAGTTAAAGATTGAAGTTACATAATCCGCACTGATTCAGACTGATCAGAATAGCTAAGTCTAAGAAGTCAATCAACACAGCATACAAATAGTGAGTTAAATTTTGTTTTGCTTTGCCTTTTTTTAAGAAATAAATATCATTTTTTGTTTAGTCCCATACCGTAGCTCCTGGAGGTAAGGTCTTCGTTAAGAGATTTGTGGTAAGCATACTGATTGGAAGTTACATTTGCATGTTTCAACCTAACACCATACGCTGTTCTAAACTGAAGCCCATCTTGGTGGATTCATTTACACGGATGATGATAAAGTTAAAAGCTATCTCATCTGGATTTCATAAGGGTCTAATGAGGTAATACTCACCAAGTATACAACAAGAATTACATTCTCTGTTTCCTATTTTAAGCTACCTTCAGGGAGCTGAGGTGCAAATACTAAGATATCAAAATCCTTAAATCATTTCACTGAATACATAGATAAATCTGTATACACAGTCAGCGTGAGTGAAATGGGGTGATCGTTCCCAGGGAAATAAGGATTAAATGCTAAGGGTGGTTCAAAGTAGAGAGGTAGCTTTCACTTAGCTGAGTGCCTCCATCCAAGTGCCATGTGGGTTGAAGATGGAAGGCAGATCTAGAGTGGGTGGGCGAAATGACCCATAGTCTTTAGGAAGAGACTGATGGAGCTGGTCTCCATGAATGATTCGACTTAGGTATCATAATATAGTGATAATTTGAGCTTATTTTCTGTTTGTCCAAAGTTACCTAAATTTTGCAGAGTGCCATAGGCTGGAAGAAATAATTTTCAAAGTGTTAGATTTAAATATACATATAGATATAAACAAAGACATATTCATAATATAGAGATTCATAAATATTTGATAAATATTTGTCGAATCATATTGGAGTGTATCTACATCATAAATTTATAAGTTTCAAAAACATATATCTTTTTCAGAATACTGTGAAATGCTAACTAGAAAGAAAATTGAAACAGTGCTATATCTCTGGCTCAGTAATATAATATTTTCTACAACTAGAGGGAAAGTACAGCTTTTCAACAAATATTTATTCTTGCATAAGTGTTGTCAGTCCCAGCAGTTAAAAAATTTTAAAGCAGCTGTTGTCAAAGAATATTTTGGGTGACATTTAGGATTGAAAAAATCAACATTGAATATGCTTTAATTATTTTTAAAGTATAGTTATTTGAAAAATAGAATTAGTATTTCACATATCAATAATTTTATAAACATTGTCTACATTTTGTAGATTCAATAGGTTCAATTAACATTAAAGAATTTTATTAAAGTAAGATGTGACAGTATAAAGAATTAGCATTAGTATCTCTGTTTTAATTTCATAATAATATAAATTGAAAAAAGTTTTTGAAACTATATTATGTTTTGGTCTTTTTCCCCTTCTTCAATACCGAGCTTCTTAAAAAATAAGTATTAATAACATATTGCAGAATAAAGGTTAAATAGAGGAGCCTACATTAGAGAAACTGTGTTGTACAATGCCTTCATCTTCTAAAACTTAGTGGATTAAAATATAAGGTATTATTTGAGTTATTCTGATAACTTGTTATGGAAGTCAGTGCATTCAGTACCTATCTTTTGGATTCAATTTAATTTAATTCAGTCGTTAATTGAAACTTTGTTGTGGAGTTGGAAGATAAAATAATTGTATTGCCTAGAAAACTCAAGCTTATAGTCTGGCTATATTCCAAAGCTAAAATGGTGCCATCTAATTAGAAGAGAAATTTTCTCTCCTGCATGATTCTATTGTCCTTTTTATGAGGAAAAATGTTCTTTCCATTTTTCTTGCAGTAATACAATGTATTGCTCAACTAAAATGAATGCATTATAATTGCAGCAGGAAACACTGAAAATAAAGAAATTTTGTTATCTTGGCTGTATTTATAGTCAATATTTTCTCTTCAGTGGAAATATTCATAGACAATTATATTTAAAACTCAATTGAATGTTCAGAAATGTCCTTCACTCAAACAAAATACATACCTTTAAAGTTTAAGATTTTTCAATAGTAAAATAAGAAATAGTAGAAAACAAATATAAAAAATATCACTGAAATTATATCTAAAGCTCAATAAATTCCATAACCTTCATAGGAAATTTTTTAAGTAGTGGTAAATTAACTGGTGATTTATGTCTTGGTCTATATCCATTGCATGATATTTAAAAAATATAGAGAAAAAGAAAGAGAAAATAACGTTAATCTTGCCAGAAATATTTCTGTAGTTGATAACCAGATCTTAAATTACGGGTACAACTGAAAATTTATTCTGATGTTAGCCGTAAGATACTACAACTCATTTGCATTAAATATATAAGCTTTGAAAGGGATAGAGTTCATGAAAGTATACCTAGAAAATTAAAGCTTGATGTTGAAATTGAATCGAGTTCTAAAACTACAACCCCGGTCAAAATTTCATGAAATTAATACATAGACCAAATGCCAAACAAGTCTACAATAGTGTCTAATGTACACATGTAATTTTAGTCCAATTAACTTGATTCTAAATTCAACATTGAGCAAAAAAATCAGGTAACAATGACAACTCTTTATTCACCCAGGCTCTATTTGTACCCTGGCTCTCAGATGTACCAACGCAACTGATATTTTCAGACTTCAGGGTTTTTCACATATGTGACACATTGTACGGTCATAAAAGTTCACCAGTAGAAGGAAAATAACTTTATTTTGTCTTTATTTTATGAAAATAGGAGATGAGAGCAAAATATTTGGTTTGTGTTTAAATAAAAAAAATGATTACAGTAAAAGACACATTGCATTTAATCACCCTCAAAATAATTCTTCTCACTTCAAAAACATCGACTTTGTCTTTCTTGCCACTTTCTGAAGCGGTTCTGGGAGTCCTCTTCCACGAGGCTGCATCGATGTCCTGAGCGGATTAAACATGTTTATCTTCCACGGTCATTTTGACTTTGAGGAAAAGCCAAAAGTCACATGGTGCCACATCCCAGGAATAAAGTAGACAAGGCACACGATAATGTTTCATCAGCCTAACTTCACATCGAATGGCACTCAACAGCAGGACTCACCATACTGTTTTCTTAAAACACACAATGTTTAAAGTTGCTCTGAAAAAGAACTTCCACAATTGCTTCAGAAAGTGGCAAGAAAAATTGGGTGAAATGTGTTCAAAGAGAGGGAGAATATTTTGAGGGAGATTAATGGCAATGTGGCTTTTACTGTAATATTTTTAAAAATTAAGCATAATTTAAATTTAAGCATAAGTTTTAAAAATAATGACAATTTAAACATTTACTGTATATTTCAATACTCCTTGTATTTTAAGAGTGAAAGATTTTTGCAGGATAAAAGAGCAGATGTAAACTATGAGATACCTTAGCATTTCTCCCTGGTTCCTATGAATAAAGACCTTGCGGATCATCCTGATGATGACTGAGTCCAGGAGAGACTAGAGGATTTAAGTAAAGTTTCCTTCCCTGACTAGCTATTTGTGGAGAACAGATTGCCTTAGGGATTAATTATCTAGCATTTTGGCTCTTTGACTCCGAGCTGGTCAAAAAGTCAAATTAATAAATTACAAAAATGGCTTTGCTAAATTATGACCTTAAGTGAAGGCATCGGAAGCCACTCGAGTGTGTCTGGCGACAACCTCCAGTCACGGTGTGTCTGCCCTGAGCAGCCCAGATGCCCTCGGGTCGGAATATCCCGAGCGGGTCAGGAACCAGTCATCTGCTCCACGGAAGGTCAGTGTTGACGGACAAGCAAGGTCGGAATATTTCAATTATTGTCTTTAGCTTTAGAAATACACAATCAAAGAAACCACTTTTCCTGCAGATAATTATAATACTTTAGAATGAACTATGTTAGTACATACATACACGTATCATGATTTCTCCCAACGAAAGTGTCTATGTAGTGAATGACACATATTCTAGAACCTGTAAAATAATCATTGTTAACCAACAGGACATGCTAGAATTAGATGCCGCCTTTGGCCGTGGCTGCTTAACTCGATCTGTAGTATCTTAGAATAGGAATAATTTGTGATTTCTCCCAACACAGTGCTGCTTTTGCCTGGCCTTCCCATGCAGCTGCACAGCACTGAGTGGGAAGCTGGCCGTGTCCTGCTCACTTATCTGGCATTTAGTATTAGCGGTTGTTTTGTCTCCATGTGCTGTCTTGTTTTATAGGAGGCTAGCCTGGTTTCCTTCTTCACATAGAGATATTTATACAAAAAATTCGGTGGCATATTTAAGAAAATGATGTATAAAATAATTATTCTTTTAAAGAATGCTATCTATTCTTTTGGGTCCATTTCCGATCACTGACAAAAAAAGATAACTGAAGCTCGAGTGAATGTCAGCGGGTGCTAACTGAAGGAATTTTACACGTATACCTGCATCACTTTACACAATTGATTCCACTCCTCCATACGGTGTTGTTTTCAACAGTGTGTAATTTCAATACGGTAGAAGTTGTTAAAATCAAAAGGGAATAGTTTGTTGCAAAAATAAATAAATAAAACCAAGTGTCAGAGATTATTGTCTCAAAGCGTTCCCTGGAATCCTTATTTTTCCCTGTAGAAATGCCCCCTTCCCTCAGATCTTTCGAATATGCATGTGTATTTCCAATGCAATTCTCCGCTGTTCCCATTGCAGCACTATTCTCAAATAAAGCTTGAGTTTGCTTTTCATTTGTCTCTGGAGACAGCACAAGCCATGTTTTTAAATGACAACGAGGTGTCCTTCTGCCTAGCCAAAGAAAGCAGAAAAAGTGCTGCTTGAATGTTTTTGTAGGCTTCCGTGTGTGTGTGTGGGGGGGGTGCTTAGAGTTCTTTCTGTGATATCTTAGAGACAACCATTTTTACATGTAAGTTTAACATGACATCTAATCACAGGTAACATGTACTGCAGGATTCTAACTCGGGTCCCAGTCATTTCAGATTTACAACATGAAAGATTTAGAAGCTTGAAATTATGAGTACTATTTTCATAATAACCAGATATTTGAGTTTTCTCAGTTGGAACGAATCGTGTTAATATATTTGTTCTAGTGATTTGCTCTGAGGTTGCTCTCTTCAGGCTCGGCCTGCTTTGTCTTTCTGTCCACTACAAACCTTCACGGAATCCCAGAATTCACCACTCTTGCTCCAGTGATTCCGCAGCTCCACCCTTTCTCCTGAAGTTTATGAAAAGGCACCTTCACCTGCTGCCGATACATCATTCTCTCTGCCGCTTGACCTCTTGGACTTCTGTTTATAGATGTTTGCAAGGTTATTTCGATGTTAATAAATGTCTTTACAAGATACAATAAAAAGTATGGTGCGATGGAAAGACAATTAGTATGTCTTCATCTATCTTGTTCACCCAATCTGGGCCCGTGTAACTCCTGGCCCTTCCACAACGTCGAAGTGACCTTGGAGAGTCAATGTTTTGACTCAATTCTAGACTCCAAGGCAAGAAAAACAGAGCCGCTAAAGACACTCATGAAAGAGGACTCCCAGAACTGCTTTGGAAAGAGGCAAGAGTGTTGGGATAATTATATGTGAAACAAGGGGGTTATTTTTGGGGGAATTAATGGCCACTCATCTTTTATTGAAGTAAGCACTTCAAAATTTAAACGTGCACCATATTTTTCAGTCACTTCGTGGGCGTTCCTTACATCCAAGTCATCTCCCTGATGCACAGCGCTGATGTCTGTGACTCTTTGGAATCCTGCCACAAGAGTAATAATCGTACTAACAAATATTCTCTATTCAAGATCAGGATTAACAGTATTTTATGTCATACATTAATAGTTTTTGAAATATTTTTGTGGCATGTCATCCAGTCACCCACATACCTCCATGACAAAGGTAAATCAGTACTAAAGCCATCTTACATAAAAGTAAACTGAGTCTCCAAATGCTAAGGGGAGCTATTTCACAGAATGAATGATTGGAAGAAGAAGTGCTCTGCTGAAATGTTTAAGCACGAGTCCTCACTCTGACATATATGTTGACCGTGTCGTGCCATCTCTGAGCAGGAGATAGGAGGCTACAGAGAGAATGAGCATCTGTTCAGCTGCCTTTGCGACCCGTGTGGTTCAGCCTATGACCAGTTACTGCACACGGACACACACAGACCACAGTCTCACCAGTGAGAACATTTATCGTCTCCACACCTATTCGTGCACACATGCTAAGTTACCAAAATTAGACATCAGAGGTCCCGGAAGTAATTTAAACAGGTTATTTACATTGTCTTTTGGATGTATAATAGCTAGAAGACACCAGATTTGCTGTAGAATCTTTCAAGATGGCATTTTATACAACAAAAAATCAAATTTGTATATGAAAGTAGTAGGATACACGTTGACAAGAATTTTTGAATGATGGTATTTTATAATCAATAATATTGTTATATATTATCAGAAGTTTTGTGTTACATCTGTTTCCATGGATGGATTCAATTATTCAAAAGAAAACTAAACAAAAATGGAAACATTATCTTTCGACTGTGGCATAAATTGTATTTAAGATTTTTTTCCCCAAAATTGGAAACTAAAATCATCTCAATCAAAAAGAAAATTAAAAACAAGGTAAATCTAAGCTATAAATATATAAGTGATATAAGATATTAATGACATGTTAAATTATTTTGCTGCATTTATTAAACTATGCCATATTAAATTTTGTATCTAAAAAATTTGTTTTTAGATATTTGTTATTCTTAGGTCACTATTAGCTGAGAAAAATATAATTTAATTGTCTTAAATAAAATAAATCTTCTAAGTTTTGAAGCTATATGTTATTAGAACCATAATCATTGCTTTAAACAGAATTATGTGACCACGTAGATAAACAGATATAACTTGTGCTAATATTTATTATTAATTTTATGGTTGTAGAGTAAAGAAAATGCCTAAATATATGTTGATCCTGTTCCTAAAAAATTCATTTTGCTATAAACAAAATAATAGAATGTTATTCAATTTTCATAGCATATATATACATAATTATCAGAATTTATATCAGCCACAAACCTAGATGTTACTATATTAATTAATTGAATTTTTTCTTGCTAACTTTTTCTCTCTCTCTATATATAAAGTATAATTAGCATTTTTAACTTCCATGCTGAACTTTGCTTTTCATTTGTAGGTACAAGTTTGTTTTTAGCAAGGGCTTTCATTTCTCATTTAAAATATAGTAATGACTATACTTTTAAATTTGACATTTTAATATGAGTAACACAAAAAGCATGAACACTCGAATAAAGAAAAAGAAAAAATACTCATTAGGATGTATCAGATGCTTGCTTTGGCAGCACATATGTTAGGCTGTATCAGATAAAAACATTATTTGGCAGTCAGAATTTTGAGTTATACATGTCTACATGGGACAAGGGCATGCGATGCCTTTGTCACCCTCCTGGAAGCACACACTCAAGCAAGCACACACACCTGCTCACACACACGCACGTATAACCATGTGAGTGTCAACGGGGCTCGCTAACTGAAGAGTGGGGCTGGTCGATCTGTTCGTGCTGACGTTTCTCTCAGTGTATTAGAAGCTCCCTCGCACTTGGGAGGATGATCAGTTGTTGGCATAAAGCAGCTACTTAGTTTTAATTATTTTGGTCAGCGTGGCATTAAGAGGAAAAATTTAGCAGAAAGTAGAGACAAACCTCAGCCTCGCCCCCTGCTATTAGCACATGTAGAGTGATGCATGTGATGATGGACGTGCCAGTACTGACATATTAATATTAACTACAACCCATAGTTTACATTAGGTTTTACTCTTTTCAATTTTGTGTTCTGTGTGTTTTTAGCAAATTTATTATGACATATATTTACTATTACCTCATTACATACAGCACAGATGGGCCCCAGCTTACTATCTTTCAAACCTCACACGGAGGGAAAGTGTTCCCGTAACTCGTGTTTTTCACTTTCAGTAGAGCAGTCAATGAACCACATGTGAGATCCAACACGGTATTCATTACAAGCTAGCCATGTGATAGACGGCTCGGTCGGCGGCACGTAAGTGCTCTGAGTGCGCTTACGGTATGCAGGTGAGTGTGCGTGATGCATTTTTGGCTTACGCTCTTTTCAGTTTAGGAGCGATTGATGGGAACGTAACCTGGTCACACGCCCGGGAGCGCCTGCAGATTCACCGTTCTGATAGCTCCCTGCATCCCCCTTTGCCCAGCTCACACCAAACCCTTGGCAACTTCTGATATTTTTACTGGCTTCTTGTATTTTTGCTTTTTCTAGAATACCGTATAGTTGGACTCATACACTATGGAGCCTTCGCAGACGGACATTTTTTACTTAACGAGGTACATCTAGCACCCATCCATGTTTTCATGGCTTGGCAGCTCATTTCTTTCCGCCATTGAATAATACTCCATTTTGTGGATGTGTCGCATTTTGTTCATTCGTTCACATGTCAAAAATGTTTTTTTATCCCCTCTTTTCCGTTCCCTTTCTTTTCCCCAGCAGCTTCCTCTGTCTCCACACTATCTCTTTGACAGTCCTGTTACTTTTCTCATCCTGAATCTCTCACAGCAGCTCTTTGGCACAGTTGACATTTGAGGCCGGGCGATTCTTTGTCATGCAGAGTCTGTTCTGTGCATTATAAGATGGTTACCAGCATCTTGGGTCTCCATCTGCTAGATTCCAGTAGCATCCATTCCCAAAGAGGACAATCTAATAGTGTCCAGATATTGTCAAATGTACACTGGGGATAAAGGGGGGCAAAACTCTCAGAGCACAAGAATAACTTACTTGCTTTTTGTTTTAATTTTAATTTTTATTGGTATATACTTGCAGTACATAATGTTTGTATTTGTTGTGAGGAATTGATACGCGAACATAACACATCTCGATTCTTTTTACATCCCTTTCTCTAACCCCCATCTCCCCTTCCTCCATCTCTTGATCCCATTCTCATTGGCACCGTATCAATCATTCTGTTGTTTATTATCTATCTTTTATTTTGCTCCTCAATCTACTTATACTTTGGGCTGCTCATATAGGAGAAACCATGTGATATTTAAGTTTTTGTGTCTATTTTATTTAAAATTATAGTCTTAAAGTGCAACCACTTTCCTACAAATAACTCAAAGTTACACTTTTTTATGGCAGAATAGTACTCCACTGTGTATAAAGACCACATTTTCTTTAACCATTCATCTGTTGATGGGCATATAGGCTGCTTTCAAGATTTAGCTATTATGAGTTGTGCTGCTATGAACTTGGGCATTCATGTGTCTCTGTAATATGATGTCTTTAACTCTTTCAGGAAGAAACTTCTTAGGGATTGATGTAACTTGCTTCATCAAGTAAAAATAAAACCATCTCAATAGAAAATAAGTGTTTGGCCATCTGAGTCAAAGCAGAAGGTGGAGCAAGATCGCCAGTGTCCAGGTAGGCGCCTCTTAGATCATGCAGTTGAAGTATATTTTTCAGTGATTGGTCCTTGGAGTGTGGCTACCGATACCAGCCTTTGCCTTGCAGGGGATGAAGAAGGCCTCTTCACTCTTCTTGTGTGCAGTCCACAGTGAGGATTCAAACACAGAGCCTGTTGATGGTCTTCAAGAATGACACAGGCAGAACCCTTGAAATGTGGACAGTGTGGAGAAAATGGCCTTCTTCCCTTCCCATCTGTCTTAGTTACTTTTCTTATTGCTGAGACAAAAACCCGGCACCCAAAGTTAAAGGAGGAAAGGTTTCTTTCACTCACAGTTCGTAGAGGTTTCAGTCTGTGGTTGGCCAGCTCCGAGGCAGGGTAGACTGGAGAGGGGCATTGCAGAGCAGAAATAGTGCATGGTGGAGCAGGGCAGGCAGAAGGCAGCCAGCAGTGAAGGAGCAACAGCAAGCGACTAGTGATGAACCTCTTTTGGTCCCTTATAATTTATCCAGGCCACCTGCCCTTAGGTGGGCAGTACTCACACCCTTAATCCTAGCGTGCACCATGAATCAGTTCCAGTGTCAAACACCCCACATCCATCCACCCCAAAATTGCCACACCTATGATTGCATCAGCCTTGGGAGAAACATCTAGACACAAGCTGTAACACCATCCTTCCTTTTCTGTCCACATTGTGGCCTTCTTCTAAACCACAGAGTTACTCAGCAAAACTCAGAGGTCAGGAAAGAATCCTGATTCCTATTTGATTCTGAGAATGCTTTTGCAGTCTCATCAAGATAGGTAAAGTTTCATTTAGTCTGAAAAGACATTTGTGGCAATGGTTAGACCTAAGAACTTTGTCTCATGTTTAATAGAGACTGCTGGAATACTTAAACTTCCAGTTTAATCTCTGGAGTCTTTTTCTGGGATTTTTCCATGCATTTTACACAGAATGTATTACACTTTACCACTAAGAAAAAAATCTTTCTATTAGTTATCCTGTGAAGGAAATACAGATAATTGATTAGATATATCCCACCTAGTATGAGAAATTACCTTTAATTTACATGAAAATTTCTATATAAATTCAAGGGAGATGTGTGTATGACCCAGAAGTGATTTATCTCACAGAGTGGTCTCTAGAATAGAATTAGATTTAGGTTATAAAATATAAAACTTCCTCGTTAACTTATGGAATAGTAATGTAGACTTCCTTTAATTAAGTACTGTGAATGTATTTATGTGCATATACTGTACATGCATTTATGTATGTAAGTATATATCTGTGGGTTTTCCCAGAAATCATGGAAATAACAAAATTCTCCTTAATAAATTCACTTAACAAATTCAGTGTGTGTAGCAAATATTACAATTTATTAGAAATTTCTCTCAACATTAAAGCCTATTTTCCCTTGCTTTCAAATACAGAATTTTTGAAAAGATAATTTCATTAGACAGGCTAATGCTAGGAGACAAAGTGAGCAGAAAAACATCACTTGAGGTACAGAATACTAATTATAAGAACAGAAAAATAAATGTACTTCCACAAAATTATTAAATTACCATTTTTTAAAAATTCTCATGCAGAATGCCAATATACAAATACTATCTGCAATAAACAGGTTGTCTCCAGAGTTGGGAAATGCTGTGTATTTGGTTCTCTTGGGAATGTGCAGTATTAGTGATCCCGTCCTGACCCCCAGAGGATAAGGAAGAAGATTCATGGTGCATATTTCTTAAAGTAAAAACAAAAAGGTGTTTTCTCAGTCTTTCCTGGTATCAGTATTCTGAATGGCTCTTCTATTTTCTACTGAATGCATCTGATGCTTTTCCACCAAAGAATTCCATATCTGCTGGTGTAAGTTATTATTTCACATCACTTTATTCGCTGTGAGATACAAATTTTAGACTCGATGCATATAGAATACTGACATTTATTTGGTGAGATTTATAGTCATTTAAGAAAGTATAGCTGTCAACATCTGAGAATCATTTTGACTTTATATCTGGCTTGATATTTGGATCTTTTTTTCTTTCCAATGAAAAAAGCCTATGGCAAGCTAAGGAATCTAGCATTTTGTCAGGGCGAATGCATAATTTTGTCTCCATTTGCTTCTGAAGGCATACTGGTAGTAAAACTTTAAAGCTTATATATGTGTATATGTGTACAATGCAGTGGAAATAAAAAATGAAATTAGAAAATGTATTTGTTGTCTGTTTAATGGAGATAGATCTTTTGCAGTGGGAGGGTACCAAGAGAGGGAGATGGGGAAAGGGGTTGGGGACATGACAAATACAAAGATGTGTTTTATATATGTACTAACTCCCTGTGATGAACATAATCATTGATACTGCAAATATGTACTAATAAAATATTGATCTCTTTAAAAATGATAATTTTAGCTTTTTATTTGAAATGAAATTGCAACAATCATTAAAATTTGGAATTTCAAAAATTTTCTTTATTTTAAAGAATACTAAAAATTTGATAGACTTAAAATATAATTCCCTTAGGTTTGTTCTAATGAACAGTGTATAAATTGCTTACATCTAATGTAAATAATGTGATGACATTGATTTCATTGCAAAAAAAAAAAAAAAAAAAAAAAAAAAAAAAAAAAAACAGGTCACTATTATTACTCGGGTAGTAACAACTTTTGACCATATAGTAATAACTACATTCCCCATGTTTCAAATCGGTGCTCTGTATATACTAGGTTATTTCAAGATTATAAGCAAAAAAAAAATCACTAATGTATGCATTATTATTTTTCCTATTTAACGCAGAGAGAAATGAATTTAAGAAAACAAATTTTTAAGAAGAGTACAAGAGACAAAGCAAGAGACATAAAGGTAGAATTTCTTTCTCTCAATGACATCAAATTCCCAGCTCATAATCCTGATGCTAAAAGATGCATCAGATTTCCTAATTATATTTTTCTTTCTAGTAATTCAGGGAATTATTGAACCATGTATCATTTACTTATGGAATCAGACATTAAATTACAATATAATGCTCTGTATAGTTCTTAACTCAGGCTGACAGTGGATGACAATGTGTTCTAAGCTCATAAGAATTTCGCCAATATAAAATTCTGGGCATAAGTTTTGCTAAGTTTCTGTCAGTTTTGTCGCCTGTTTCCATCTAAATTATTTTCTTGTGCATACACAATTTGTAACTGGCCAATGAATGTTCCTCTATTTCAATGCATCGATTCCATGCATGGCAGATAAATATTATTATGTAGACTCATTTTTAAGAACTTTATGGTCTAGGAAGGAAAATATTTGGATACACACATATTGAGACATATGCAAATATGCACAGCTAAGAGCAGCATATGCAGACAGATCTAAAAGGTAGAATGCTATTGAGGAAAAAGAAACGCAAACTGTTTTGACCGGCAGGTCTTGGGTAATGTTGGAGGGTCAATTTTGGTAGAATTGCAAGGCCAAGTTCCAGACCAGAAGGAGTTGTGGAATATGTTCATGGCAAATAAAATTTTAGTTAGTAAATATATTCTGTGATTCGTCTCAGCGATTTAAAATATTTTGCCTGCAAGAGTCACCTTCTCCGGAAGAAGGAACATGACTTTCCAACTCAATCGTATGGTGTCTCTCTCACCACAGTTAACTATTAGGTGCTGTGGATGATCATGATAAACGACCTAGAAGAAAATAATTTAGTATTTAGAGAAATTCGTGAGGAATTATAGTGTCGCTTGTGCTGTGGGTTTAGAGTTCAAATCCCAGCTGTTTGGCAATTTCAGTTTGGCCGCTTCAGAGCCAGGCAGGTAAGAACTAGGGCTTAGAATTTGCATTGCAAATAACCGCCTGGTAATGATAGTTACCATTCGCCACAGTTTATGCCTTACACATAATGGATTGCTGCGGGGAGCCCTCTGCAACAGGCTGCCGGCGAGCCCTGTTTGGATCTACATGCCAAGAGGAAACGTGCCCATATTTTCAATATGATTTCAAATGATGGAAATTTTCTTCTACCACATTTTTAAATGTTCGGCTTTTTTTTTTTTTAAACTGTAAACTTTTTCAAGAAAACGTCTGTCTCCTAAAACACTCTAATAAGAAATCATACTTTTAATCATTGTTCCAGCTAGACATTTCTTTCTAATCGTCCCCTTGCCAAGAAAACCAAACAAAATTAATTTCCTCTAAAACAACATCTCTCTTGGCCTTTGCTGTCAAATTTTAACTCTGAAATGATTAACAGATGCCAATTATGGAAGTTCCTCCCAAATTAAGCTTTGGATGCATTTTTAAATAAATAAGAATTACTTCTCAACTCTGTGAAAACAAATACTGACACTTGTTTCCACATCTTTCAATAATTTCCAGGAATCTGTTTATTAAGGACAGTAATGAAGCCAGTTTGGAAGAGTGTGGCAGCCACCCTGACCCATCCAGTGCCCACTCATGTTTCTACTATGTGATTGAACTCAGAAGTGAAACCAGCGGCTCGTCCAGCTTTCACCTCCCAGGACTTTACCGACAAATCTAAGATGTGTGGAACACCTCTGGAATCGTTAATTTGATGAAACTTAAAGAGTGAAAAATCGAATCCAAGATGCTAACTTCCTTGACACTCATGTCGAGGGCCTCTTTCTGATTATGTGTACTTGTTCGTTGATAGTAATTATGAGCAATTAGTCACTAGGCAATGTGAAAGGTAAATCTGGGAAGCCAGGTCAGGCAGGTCCAGAGTGCTGCTTTCTAGCCATGCAAAATCCTCCCACATTTTTCTCTATGGATAACATTCAAGAGACTGTCATACATGATTTTCCTAGTAAGTTTGGGTAAATTTTCTTCAGAAAGATGATAAACTCACATGTGTCATATCATCCCACTGAGACATAAAGATTTTCAAATTCGACTTTATTATTTTCTGACTATTGGTAAAAATGAAAATAAAATGTAAAAGACATTATGATCTACGTTATGACAATGTCAAATGGTTTGGATGAGCACAATTAGGTAGTTGCTTGGCAGAATTAAGTGGAAAGAACAAACTACAATAGTATTATCAAAGGATCTTGGGACCATACTGC
This sequence comes from Hystrix cristata, assembly GCA_004026905.1. Lineage (NCBI taxonomy): Eukaryota > Metazoa > Chordata > Mammalia > Rodentia > Hystricidae > Hystrix > Hystrix cristata. The sequence goes on from PVJO010004156.1 coordinate 28,967, forward strand.
TAAGTGAAATAAATCAGATGCAGAAGAATAAATATCACATGGTTCCTCCTACATGAGAAGCATGACATGTAAATGATTTAATAGCAAAATAAAAGAGAGATGCTAGGAATCACAGATGTAGATATTCATAGATGTGAAATGGATGTGGGCAAAGGGGGACTGATGAAAATGCAATGTGAATATATATACTAGTTCTCCAAATCGAGTACAATTACTATGTATTGCAAATATACTAATAATTTTTAAAATCTAGAACTTTGATTATTTATATTTGAGCCATATTCTCTGTTTTTATTGATTAAATTTATTTTTAATAGAAAATATAAAATTTTACTCACTGATGGGATTCCATGCAATGCTTTGACACGTGTTGATATTGTGTAATTATTAAATTGGGTTAGACATATCTAGTTCTTCAAGAAATTATTTTTTGAACGTGAAAACATTCAAAATTCTTCTAGCTTTTGGAAATATACAGTTTTAATCATGTTCTACTTCAACCCTTACAAAAACTGAAGAACAATGGTCGAATTATGTTACATGCATGGTATGAATATGTTACTAGTTTATGTAATTGTATACATTAAAAAAAATCTTTAAAACAATGGTACATCCATTTAGAGCTAGGAAATATGTGTTTCTATTAAAATATTGGTAGTTTATGGGTAAAATATTTATTAATACTCATTTAACTTATGAAGCTATCATTAAAGTACAAAGATTAACCATTAGGAGACCTGTAAATGATTTCCATAACTTGTTTGACTAGACTTTTGTTTTCCTACCATTTTTATTGAGAATTTCAACTGTAGAAAGTTAAAAATATACTGATGTATCCATCAAACATACATGGAGAATTTTCTTCATATAGACACTTACATCTTAGGGTAGCCTAGGGAAAAGGCAATATGTGAAGACACAATTATAGCAAGGGCTATGATGCAGAACGCTGGATGTGTAGGAAAACAGAAATGTGCCTTTTGAAAAATTGACATCTTTGGTTTCTGCCCACTCCTCCAAAAATATATGTACAACGATCCTCTCCTGCTTGCTGGTCAGCTCACCCAGGTCTCACTAGCCCACTTGTTCAGCTGGGTTTCTGCCAGGGAATCCAAGATCGAAAAAAGAGGCACAAGCACGTGAAGTATTTGAGATACTGTAGTCTGTATGTGCTGCCATAGCAAAATATCTTAGACTGGATAATTTTTAAAGAGCAGCATGTTTTTCTCATAGTTCTCAAGGCTGCGAATTCTAATACCCATTTTCTGGCAAGGTTTGGCTTGCTAAGACTTGGTCTCTGCTTTTGAAATGGCGTTTGGAATATTGCTTCCTTTGGAATAGAGGAACACAACTTGTGTTCTCAAGTTGTGGAACAATAAAGGAGAACAATCCCTCGCCTTCAGACTGTTTTGTTAGGTCATTGACCCAATGGGGGGGGCTCTCTTCTCATGACTTAATCACCTCCTAATGGTCCTCTTTTGAACACTATCACTATCACATTAGCCATTGTTTCCAGTATGGAACTGAGGGACACATTCAGGGTGTAGCCCAAGGCAACCCCAAGTTTAGCACTTCCTCAAAGTTGAGCTAAGTTGAAGGAGCAAGTGCTTCTACTGCAAGGCAGATGCAGCCACCACCAAGTGGAAGGTAGACCTGGGACATGACCTCAAAGCAAGTAGAAAGAGGCTGAAAAACTTCTGATTTCCTTTTCCCTTCTTCTTAACAGTACCTCACACTGAAAGAATTACCTAGGAACTCTGAAGGGCAGGGGAAAGGGGGCGAAAATGGAGATGTGGGCAAGAAATCAATGAATTTGAACCCAAAAGGCCAATGCTGTCACATTTCACATTTAGCTAAGTGGACTTAATTCTCCGGCAGGAATGATCTCCAATAAATTTGATTTAATGGTGATACCACAGGCAGAATGTATTCTTATACACTTACCTATTTCTATCTTATTTAAAATTTCATTTTATGGTCATTTTAGGGTCTTGTGCAGTTGGAAAAAAGCAATACAAAGTAATCCCATATACCATTTATCCAGCTTCCACCAACTGCAACATCTTGCAAAACACTAGTACTGTTTAGTTTATTTAATTTAACTCCACTTTAGCTACAATTCTCTTCTACTCATAGGATTTCTTGCTGGGGATTTACCTCAGTGGTTAGAGTGCTTGCCTAGCAAGCACAAGGCCCTGAGTTCGATCCCTGGCACTGGAAAAAAAAAAAAATCTGTACTCATAGGATTTCTTCTAGGATATTAAGGACAATTACCCTAGGCTAGAAAGAACGATTTTCTAACCTAACCTGGGCCATTTCCTACTTCACATAGCCTGTATATATATGATTTCAGGTACTCAACTAAGGACCACATGATTTTTGCTTCAAGACTGTTTCTGGGCTTTTAACATAGAACTTCCATCTTCGATTCCTCAAAGATTGCCACCTACTTAACACCCCGTCATAATAACAATTTAAATGATCTACTTACTTAGTAACAATGTCAGCTCCTTGCAAGCAAAGAAGCTATTTTATTAACCATTCTACCCCAGCATCCATGATCAATTATATGTGGCACAGGATGAAGACTCAAGAAATATTTGTTAAATATATAATCATGATTATTATTCACCAATAAGTTTAAAATTATGTGTGTTTCTTATGAGGCTATTCATGTTATATGTCTCAGTTATTTTTAAAAATTTTGTGTGATTGGAAAAGCAGAATATTTTGTAAATTCTGCAATGCAAATTTATCACAAAATGAAGTTAGCATGAAATTATCGAGTTTTAATTTGTTTTGTTAGAATGTGAATACCTTACTTGTTCTGGTATTATATTTGTGCACTGATCAAATCTAAATTATGCCATATTTTGCACGCTTGCTCTGAAATCATGGAAACATAATACATACATCCTAAACATGGCATATATTTCTGATTATATATGTATACATATGTATTAATCTACTAACACATTTTTTCATACTCATAACAAAAGTGTACAATATATGCTTTTTAAAATTACACAACTTATTAAAGCATATATAATTTTCAGAAATAAATTAACGTATGTGTACACATAGTGATTGTCTTTTTACAAAATTATTGATTGAATAGCCCATACCATTTGTTATCATTTGTAAACTAACATCTTTCTTGAACTTTGACTTTCAGAATTGATATATTCTACTTTAAAGAAATTCTATAGATAATTGTTCTAAGACTGTGAATGAATAGTGTTGGGAAAATTTTGAATATTTTTCAAGTTTTGTTTTAGAATTTAGTTAACATGCTTAGTCTTCATCTGCAGTGTGCATGAGAAGTTTATTTGATGAGCGTGTGCCTGTGTGAATATACGCACGTACACACAAGTAGATATAATTTCACATCTATATACTCTTCTTAATCTTGTTACACGTAATACTTTTGACTTAATCTTAAAAAGCATATTTCAGTCTAATGGCATTTTATACCAGCTATCTGCAGACAGGGTAAAACTCATCTTTTCTGAATGTTGCCTCAAGTTGCTTTTGGAGAGTTCATTTCTGTTGGGAGAAAACAAGTCCTAAAGAGCCAGCTATCTATAAAGTAACAAATCACCTTCTTTTAAACTAGAATTCTCCTCTTCCTTCCAATCAGAAGCAAGGGATTCAACTCTAGGCTGACAGATATATATTTTTTAAATCATGTGATTAATTTTGCCTCAGTATCCCCACTTTTGAATGGGCTTATTGAATTCTCCTTACAGTGTTCTGTGGCACGAGGTCCTCACTAACTAAATGTAGATTATGAACCGGGAAGCCTGCAAGGAGAGACCAGTACTTCGAAGCTAACAAGTTCAGGCTGGCTGAAGCTTACAAGAAAGGTCATAAAGGAGGAATAATGACTTCTGAGGTCTTACTGCTACTTCATCCCAGCTGTGAATTCATCTTATCATATCAGGCAAACTTCACTCTCTCTAATCTCTTTATTCTTCAGTAAAATTAAAAGTTTGAGCAAAAGTCTGAGATTTGTTTTTGCTCCATATTTTAACATTTTTTTCTTCTAGATTAAATGGCCTTTTTATGTCTTCCCAAGCCACCCTGTGTATTTCACTGTTGTTTATCTCATTTTAGAACATGCTGTGGGTTTTGCTTCTTAAGAATGAATTGTGGATTCCTTGAAGGAAGGGCTGGGTCTTTTCCAAGAGATACAAATTTATCCCCAGAAGATGGTAGATTTTAGATAAATGTCTACTTCTAAACTCAGTGTTATTCCAACAATTTAAGCAACTGTACACTTTCACTTGTTGGAGGGCAAAGAGAAACCATAAGAATGTCATCAGTTATGATTTTTGTTATGAATACAGGAAGAAATAGACATCTTCTAAAGATGCGTTAAAGAGAAGGTCAAAGAAGATATATAATACTTTTGCCATTTAAGTTGCTTACATTTTCTGTATAGAGCCATTTAATTGTTACATAGTACTAGCCATAAAATATAAAATGACATTTGGAAAAAATTCTAACCCCTTCAGCGTGCGTTTGCATGAATTTAAAATGTTATCAACTTGTGTGTAAAAATATTAAAGTATATTTGTTATTTGATAACACATTTTGCACAGATCTGCACACCTGCATTGGACATTAGGTGATGCGTCCCTAGTTTAAGCAGCACGGATGAGTGAAAAGCCTGCTAAGTTTGGCTGCCACTCAAACCTAATGCATTTTATATGTCAAACAGATTCAACACTTTCAAGGATAGAATGCAATTTATTTCTTGGCAAATATATGAGTTCCCAGTATGAAAAAAAGCCTATTGGAAAAATTTCATCACACGTTTTTTATATTTCAAAACAGTATTTTGATGAGTGAGTATAAATCAATTAACCAATATAGTGTGGGATTTAAGCACTCTACAATCTTTAAAAAATTAGAAATGCATTTCACTGAAACACATTTAGGTTCGAGGTCCACATTTGCAATGTATTCCAGTGTATTCTGCTACATTGCTATAGCACACAGGTGTTTTCTTTCCAACTTTTACCTAATTTCACTCTTTGGTTGGAGGTGTAACTGTGATGCGATTGAGGATTTTAAAAATATGGCGTGATTTGATGAAGATTCATCCTTTGGCCCTTCCTTGCCAGAGAGAGGCTTAGGTCTACACAGCAGCTGACCAGTCTGTGTGTTAAATGATTGGCTACCGTTTCATCAAAATAACGAGCAGCTGACTTTCAGAAAGAGCATTAGAGTGTGTGTTGATCCTGAAACCTGAGTTCACTTCGGAGATACCTCTAAAAGCACCACCTGGAAGGGGCTTTAGGAGCATCCTGGAACAGGAAGGGCAGAATTAGTTTCGAGGTCTGGGATCCAGGAGTATAAGTCAGGCCACTGACTCAAGATCTGAATGAGCCCAGACAGGTGCACGACACGGTCCTTTAGATCATGACACTGAACCAGGGCACTTGGAGTTGTGATGCTTGCTGGTGAGCAAGGCTTTGAGAATGGAGCAATTTGGCTGGCTTGAGGAAGAGGCTGTTGGCCCAAATGAACAAAGTATTTTCTTGAGAAAGAAACACTTTGAGTAATCTATTTGCAAAGAATGAGAGTATTGACTGATTTTAGAGTTCTCTGCCCCAGCAAGAAATTCCTGGAACACAGTCCACTCTTGTGGAGGGAGGCAGACTCTGTCCATCCTCCTGAGAGTTGAATCTCAAGGATCCTGCAGGGTCTTACTTTGAAGACTGCTGTGATTTTTAAATTGCCAAAAGAAAATTGTGTGTATTTAGGATACACCACTGGGTGTTTGGAAATACATATACGACAGGGATAGTTAACTCATGCTAATGAATGCAACTATTAGCTTATATATTTATCACTTCATCTTTATGGTGGAAACAATTAAAGTCTACTGTTAGCAATTTGCAAGAAGATAGCACATTATTGTGGACTGTGGCCAGCACATTATTGAATAAAACTCATTTCTCCCATGTAGCTGAAGTTTTGTGCTCTTAGTAGCCTTCGCCCCAGCACCGCACACACTCCCCTAGAGCCTGCTGGCCCTTTTCGTGGCCGGAGTTGCTGTCTGGCTCCTATGCTGACTCTGCATTTCACTATTACAGACAGGAGCAGCCTGCGGATGAGGTGGACACAGAACAAATGTGGAAACTGGGGGAAAGATAGGAGCAGAGCCGGAGACCTGAGAGAATGTGCACTGAGGCGGTGTGGCACCTGGCTTCACGTGTGTGAGCCAGCCCTGGGGCCCTCCGCTGAGCGTATTTTACATCGGTCGTCAGAGGTCTGCATCCGGGACCCTGGTGGCGGAGAAACACACACTACGCTGGTTTCTCTGTTGAACTGGAGGAGAGGAGCAGGCGAAGTTCCCTTTAAAGTAATGATTGTGGGGAGCATTTAAAGCCAGGAGAAATGCTGTAGGAAGGAGTTTGAGGATATAAGGAACCTGCAAACCTGCATTTCTCTAATTCAACAAGTTTTGCCGAATCCGTGCCAGGAGTCAGAAGTGGTTCTAGGTGCTGGAAATAAGTCTGGAAATAGACAAAAAACTCCACCATCGGGATTACACTTTATTTTTAAATAATGTAGGAGAGTAAGTTTAATGTATTATTACTAGTAATTACCTATAAATAGTAAGACATCAAGCCCTCTGGGCTGATGTGCATATGGAAGCCCAGCATTCCGGGAAGCTGAGGCAGAATCCCAAGTCCCAGCCCACCCGAGCAACTTCGCAAGACCCGTCTCAAAGGTAGAAATAACAAAGCGCCTGGGATATAGCTCAGTACAAAGGTCCTGAGTTTAACCCCAGTACTTTACAAAAAAGATTTGGCATAGTTTTCTTCTTTTTATTTAGTATAAATATAGAATACGTCATGTTAATATTATATCCTAATATATATAGACTATACTTCTACGTGTATATTTTATTTTAAAATCTTTAACTTCTAAAATAACTCATATTTTTATCTTCATAAAATGTCTTTGATAGAAACACTAAATAACTGTAGAACTATTGAGACTTTGGAAAGGAATCCCTTTGGCTTTAAATGCAATTTTTATCCACCTAAGCCTACCGAAAATATAAGTAAATTAAGACACTATATGGAGAACTTTTGATTCCAAACTCAGCTATTTTAACTTTTTCCCATAAAATTCTCAAGGATGGAAAAAATAAAAAGCAACTTAAATATATACTGTATATCCTCAAAGCTTTTGAAATCAACCACTTTTCATAATATTAAAACAGGCTTGTTTATAATTTGCATGGGTATACTATTTTATAATTTAAAGCGCAACATTTCCTTACTATGGAAATCTTAACAAATAATGAAAAGTAAAATAATGAATATTATCACCACTAAGAGATAATAATTAGAAACATCAGTTCCAATTTTTATATCCTAAATGTTATTTGTAATATCTAAATATCACAAATTAAAGTATAAAATAATGATAATAATGTATTTGAAAAACTTATTTGCAAACATTATTGAAAAATTATGCAAACATTATTGAAAAATTACACTGTATTCTCAGTTTTGTGGTTTGCCTTTCCCTAATTCTCATTATATATATATATTTTTTTAACATGTCTTATTGTATTGGAAATATGTTGTTTTTAGATGACTTAAAATTTCTAAATTTTTCTTTAATTCATAACTAAAGGTATATTACATTTTCAGAATTTTTTTATTACTTTAATGCAGTTTACTTAGCATTTCAAATAATGGAAGTGAAAATTAAAATGCATTTGTTATAGCAGGAGAATTAAAATAATAGAGCAATGGTAATCGTAGAGTTTGTACTATAAAACTGTACACATAGTTTGAGAAAATAAAAAGCAACTTCACCATATATATATATATATATATATATATATATATATATATATATATCTCCCAGTAGACGAAAAGGTCAATATCTCTATTGCACATCTAAAATTTTAAATGGTTTTACTTTTTCACTGGTTATATATCAATTTTCAGACAGCAAATACAGTTTTATGACAGGTGACCTTATCCCTGTCAGTAAGAGATGTGTCTTTCAGCTGTACATCAACACGAAATACATTATTATTCTTTTTTTTTTACATTATTATTCTTACACTCTTACAAGAACAGAATAACACATCTTCATTAAATGTCAAGTGTTTATAGATTTAGAGTTCGAGATGCAGTAGAAAATTATGTCACAATAATTGATTTAACACCATATAAGTTTATAGTTTAGGGAAAAAGTATATAATACTACAAAACGTGGTTTTTTAAAATTTTTTTTTTCAAAACGTGTTTTTTGACAGCATTTTAGCATTTTGAAAAATCTTCCTATGGAAGTTTTTGTTTTCCACATAGAACTTTAGAAATGAAATGATACATTTTATATTATAAAGAAAATCATTTTGGACACACTTTGCTGCATGTTCAGCATATCTAAGCAGATTTCTTGGTCAGAAGAAGTAATGAGAAGAAATACAGCATTTATGTAACAAGCCAATTTTATTCTATGCCATCTGGACTTGGGACAGTCAAGACATTCCATTTTATACTCCACTTCACCTTGGACATTCTCTGATTTTACTAATCTGCTAATCAGTATCAGATAAATTCCAGTCTTTACTGGTTCTATGAAAATATTTTGTGGACAAACATCAGAAATTTTTCAGTCAAATTTTGTTCAAGTGAAATAGACAAAACTAAAATCAAACCAGTTGAGAACTTTCTTTTATACTTAAAATAAATGAAACATATGTTCCCCCCAAATTAAAAATACACCAATGATGTGATCCAGCAATCCCACTTCTGGGCATCTATAAAAAGAAAGTGAAATCAGCACCCCAAAGAGCCGCCTTCACTCCTGTATTCAGCGCAACGTGATTCATAGCAGGCAAGATGGTGGTGACAATCAAGGGCCCATCAATAGATGGGTGGACCCGCAAAAGGAGGCACAGTACTGTACACAGTGACATAGTACTCAGCCATAAAAAGACATGTTGACCAGAGGGCAAAATTTTCACTCACAAGATGATGCCGTTCTGGGGGTCTGCTGTACAGTCTGGTGGTGATGGGTGTGATAATTGGGTTGATTGTAGAAATGACTGCAGGCCATACACAAATATTAAATCATCAGATTGTGCACTTTTGAATATATACGAACTTCCTCTATCAGTCTGTCATATTAAAAGAAAGTATGACATATTCATAGAAACCAGAACAGAAGAAATGCAATGTGCACAAAGGGCTAAAAACTATAGAAAGTACTTTGCTGAGAATCCACAAAGGCAAATAAATAAAATGAAATGCTGCTGGGTAGGCGGAGATTTTCCTGTTTCTCCCTATTTCTTCTTTCTCCTCTTCTGTATCTACGTTAATGTTAGTGGGAATCAGCTGGTAGCAAATGGTTTTTTGGAAAACTCATCCCTAGATCAGGAGTCATCTCCAAGATATTATTAGTTCCTGTGACTCTTGTATGCGTTCAAATCCTCCTTTAACTTAAAATGAACCTCTTGGCTTGTATTCACTGGCAATGTACATTATTGCCCTGTTAGTTAAAAATTAAAAGATGAATTAAAACACTCAAATTCTACTGTTCCTTTTAAAATGTATTCCACCTTAACATTTCTCAAAGTTGATACATGCATTTTCTTTAGAACTACAAATCTTGTCTCACTTGACTATTTATTGTATTGTGAAATACTGTTGGAAGGAATTTCTCTGTTGTCAGGGAAAGATGAGTATTAAATTTTGTCTAACCTTTCAGGAGTAAAGAAAATATTACCCTTGTTTCTATATTGATTCAAGACTCAAGTGATTTCTATAGGCATCAAAAGTGTGACAGAGAGCAGAAGCAACCATGTCTCTAAATCAAAATTTTCAATGTTCTTTTTTCTTATTAGTTCCATGGATCAACTTCAGAAGATATCCAGATTGGATGGTTTTGTGTTTTTTCTTAGTCCTGTTGCTAGCTTTGTAATTTCTTCCTGTACATTCAATAGTAAAAACTCAATATACATTAACTAAACATCCCAGCTTCCTATTAAATGGGCTATGTTTTGTGATATTTTGATAATAAAGCAATTATCCCTATATTACAGATGAGGATCATTGGAGCCAGAAAAGGGGGATTAGACAGCATGCCCAAATGCAGGTGCCCAAAAGGTGCAGACCCTGAACGAGATTCCAGTCAGTCCTGTCCTGGTGTCCCTGGACACTCTGGAGCTTTCCCACAGTTCCCAGTTCTGCCAGTTCATAGGATCGCTCAGGTTTTCTCATGGCTGCTGTAACAGGCGACCAAAAGTTTGGTGGCTTCAGCCAAGAAAAGTGTGCTACCTTTGAAGTCTGAGGTCACGAGTTGAAGTGTTCTGGCAGCCCCATGGTCTTCGCCATCGCTTCCTTGCCTGGCCCAGCTCCACAGGCTGCCCCCTGCTCGGTCCTCCAGGGCTGCTGCTTCTCTGGGTAGTTCCTGGTGCCTCTTCTTTCTCTTGCAAGAGTCTTTTTAACCATAACGAACCCACCTGGGTAGTCCAGGACACTCTTCTCAATGCAAATCTTTCCTTAATAAATAGCTGGAAAGTCTCTTTTCTTCTTCTAGGTTGACACATGGGGTTTAGGAGTTAGTACTTGAATGCACTAAAGGGCAGGGGCATCATCCTGCCTAAAATGTTATACTCACCCAAAGTTTAGACACGCAAGTATCTTAAATTATTTTGACCCAGATTAACTACCTAGATTAATAACTACATGAACCAGATTAATAAAGTATGGTTTACTTTACAAATTAGATTGACAAATCTTTAAAAAGGAGAGAAAATTAAAATTAAAATTGGAATAATAAATTATATCTCCCAAAGGAAAAAACAAGTTCAAAAATATTTGTTTTATGCCTACCATAAGCAGACACCACGGAACTCACTATCATGTCTAAAAAATCACATTAAATTTTGTGTCTTTTTGCACTAAGGAGGCAGTTGTACCACTTGATAGCCTGACAATAAAGTCAACTCCAAATAAATATACAATTCACAAAGTTAAAAAATAAAAAATCTCCAGAACACACGAGTAAATTTGTGTGGGAAGACAAAGCAGAATAATTTGATTTTGCTGTAAACCACTGTGTAATTTAAACATATTTCATTTCTATATAGAAAAAATAAACAAAAGAAAAGAAACTTCTTTGTTCCAATTAGTTAAAGATGCAATCTATTTCTATCTCTGGAGAGAAAAATAAACTGAAGGCCCCCTTTTACCCCAAACTTGACAAGCTCAACTATTAAAAAATGACTACTGAATTTGCCAGACTGTGAGGAGGAGCAGTATGGTAATAGACACTCAAAAGAGAAAATATTGCATTTTATTTTAGATATATGAACACACTTATCCCAACGTTCTTGCCATCTTCCGAAGCAGTTCTGGAAGGCTTTTTAATGACTATGGTGAATGCCACAGCCCAGTGCCCTCCCATAGAAAGGCACGTTCCTACAAATGTTACAGCTGCATCCTCATCTACTGTATTCACCGTGCAGCTTCTGGTTCTTTCCTAAAGTCAAAATGAGCATGTGCAAGTTTTGAATCCATTCAGGACATTGATGCAGCCGGGTTAGCAAAACTCTCTACGCTCACAAAAGAGGACTTCCAGAACTGTTTCAGAAAGTTGAAAGAATTATGGGATAAGTGTGTGCAAAGTGAAAAGGGAAAGCAGTGAGAGAGATTAACAGTATTGTGTATTTAGTGTAACACATTCTTATTAGTTGAAAATAAGGTATTTTTCTATCTCACCCGGTACATTAAATTGTACAGTCACTTTATTTATGAACTCAATATATCGAGTCAGCAGGAAAGAAATATTTTCTGTTCCTCTGATGTCCCTGCCATGTAGCCATAATACTTTCTGGATCGACATCACTCACCAAAGTCGTTCTCTGTCTTTGGCTTCAGGTAAAAGGTCTTCATTAAAAACCTTTTTGTTCAAGCCAGGAGACATCCATGATTTCTCCCTTCTCTCCCCATTCTGCTGCCCACCCCGTAACAAGTGCCTGACTTTTATATTTTCAATATAAATTTAAATCACAAATCCATCTGTTGCTCCCTCTCTCAGCACTTCACCACGAGCCACATCTGCACCAGCTGCATTTCACAGCGATGCTCTGAAACGGCAGAGTTCTTGAACTCTTACTGCTGCTGTCTCATCTCAGAAGATGAATAAAGACCTTCCATTTAATTAATATATATGCCCAACTGATGTTTACAGACCCTCAGATGACAAGCATTTCATCCTTCTCATGTACTGGTCTAGGCATAAAGTGGCTAACTGTGTGTGGGATCCAGAATGCTTCCCTCTCTCCAAGCACCTACCATCTCTAGCATGCTTTCCTCCCTGTTCATCTTCATGAGTTACCAATATGGCAGAGGAAAAAGAGGCATGGAGAGAAGAGCCCTGTCAGGAACACAAAATACATCACAGGTGAGAACTCATTTAATAGCCACCCACAGCTTAAGGAGGCCGAAACATAGAATACTTAGTGACCATCCAAAAAAACAGGAGCTCTAGCAACAGGGAAAAAAAAAAAAATGAGGAGAGAAGATAATGAACGAACACTTTTGTCCTAATGGAAATCCAACAAAATTGGTTCTTTTGCCAAAAATGCTTCACTTTTCCTGTAAATTCAGCATTTTAGGAAACAAAAGCAGAGGTTTCCCAAACTCGAGTCCAGCCTAGACTTAGCCATTTAGTGAGAACATGTCTCAAAACAAAACAAAACAAACAAACAAAAAAAAATTAAAAAACATTAAAAAAGGACTGAGAAGTAGCTCAGTGAGAAGGCCGTGGGTCCAATCTCTACTGCAACACGCACAAAAAATGCTTTTGTATACTGAGTTTGGGGGGAAAAGAACAGCCTACTAGAGTTCCCCTAAAGCACTTGCGTAGCTCCCTCGCGTATGTCTTACCACTCGCATTCCCCAGAACACACAGACCTCTACACCACCGCTGCGCATGTGTGTGGCTTCCTCCTGCTACCTAATTCTTTCCAGATTTGCCTCTTACTTCTCCTCTTCATCTACGTCTCAGGTCACCTATCTCCTTCTCAAGAAATACACTTTCTTTAACTTCTGCCTGAAGAAACATTTTCAGTTTTCTTCTAGCACAATTTTTTTTTCTAAAATAAAAAACTCCTTCACAAAAATTAGCATAATCTTCAATATTCAATGCATTTGTTTAGCTGTTGGCTATTTCCTCTACTGCTCCACCAGTTCTGCAAGGGTTTCATTCCCTATTTTTTGGTCGTCTTCTATTTATGTGCATTCCAGAAAGTACTCAACAAATATTTGTTAAGTAATCATTAAAAAGTTAATGTTCAAACATACATTAATTTTGTGTATAGTATAATTTAGAAAAGAAAGATATTTTTTAACAATCATGAAAACTTGTCATGTATTTATACCTTGCCTTATTTAGACATCTTTTTTAATACTGAAGTAAATAATAAACTATGACATAATTTCAAAACAATACTAGCTTATTCTGCCCTCTATCATCAAAGGAGTATGAAAATTACTTGAAAATTCTACTTGAAATTCAAATCCATTCTTTTAAATTCAGGAAACATAAAGAATTATTATATTTAATGCAAAAGAGAATTGTTATAAAATATTTGTAAGTGTTGACTTACATTAGCAGTATATAATTTGAGAATACTAATACGGGCTCCTTTTAAAAGAAATATTTAATTTTCTTCAAATAAAATACAAGTTAATATTACACTTCTGCTTGTATATCTAGGCTTTTCCTTATTGTCTATTAAATTTAAAAAAAAAAAAAAACTCATTCACTACAAACCTTCAAATTCCAATGCTCATAAAAGAGATATTTACGTAGTTGGTGAGGCATCTGATTTTTTTTCCAGGGTGACCCTTCCAAACAATGCTGTACAATTATAGTTTACAGCATTTCCTGGTGTAGGAGAATTGTGGAAAGTGTCCTGTTACTATTTTTAGTCACCCCAATATTCCTTAGTTGCCTCTACAAAGTGTGTTTCCCCATCTTCCTCCTCTGATCCTCCTGCTAGGGACGGCTGTACTGGCTGCTTGAGGGGATGGGCACCCACGCCCCCCGCTTTGTACTGAGAAGCCTGCTTCCGCCTGCCCTCTGGGACCTGCTTCTCAGCCTCCGCTTACTCCTGGCTTATCTGGAGTATCTCAGCCGGGAGAACACTGGAGAGCATCTTACAGAGCCTCTCCTCCACCAGGAGGGTATGTTTAGAAACCCAATTCTTGGTCAAGTTAAAATTCTCCTACTCCTGGTTCAAATGAAGCCATGTGGCTGGGCACACACTTTAGAAGATATTGTTTCATTAAGTAATTAAAATAGGTTGACCCTAATATATGATCTATATCCTTCTAAAAGAGGAGATGAGAACACAAGACACTCAGTGAAGGAAGACCTTGTGAAGACCTCGGGAGATGACAGGCATGCTCAAGTCAAAGAGAGAAGCCTGGGAAGAAACGAACCCGAACCCTAAGAAACAACACCTTGATTTAGGACTTCCAGCACCCAGAATTGCTGGAAAATCCATTGCCTTTGTTTAGGACTCTTGGGCTGGGGTGCTTTGTTATGGCAGCTCTAGCAAATTTACACAGCACAAATAAGATGTTGTTATTTTAATTATTGTCTTAATTATCAAATTGCTCTAGATTGGATCTACAAGGCAAACTTGAATCACAAGTCAGGAAAGAGAGATTATTTAGAAGGACCAATATTAAAAACTCCCTTCAGACTTTTTACAAACTTCATATTGAGACAATTGTGTGTGTGTTTATTGAATATATGATGCTGTCTTATATGTAGAGGAATGAATAAATCTCTGTGTAATTGAAAAGTTAAGTATACTATCAGCACCTGTGGACAAGGACTTGCCTTAGTTTGGATGCAGAGGCCCCAAGACCTGAGAATTCCCACCTGTACCTGGTGTCCATACTCCCCACAAAACTTCCTTACTTTCCACTACAATATTCATTATCCTAAATTTTTGAAATTCATTTCTTTGCTTTTCAAAAATATTCTTATCATATATACATGTGCACCATTTTTTTATTTTGAACGGTTTTGGTCACAATACATAAAAACACACTTTAGATATTCTTCTGTTATTTTCTTTTTAACTTAATATTTGGCTCGTAGGATATTTTCATATTAAAGTATGGAGTAGTTGTTTGTTTCTCTTTAATACTGTAAAGCACTTCAGCACAATTGATGCACTACTTATTCATCTCCTCATTTCCGACATCTACTAGAAAACTCAACCTCAAGTTCCTGAATTACGATATGTTCTTTGAGAACAAAGAGCTTCTTCTGTGTTTTGACATCTTTCTGGGCACTTGGATCACCTTTAGTTTAGTTGACGGTCTCCTCATTATCCTACCAGAAGGATGATTGTAACAGGGGTGTGTGCATGTGTGTGTGTGTGTGTGTGTGTGTGTGCGTAATTTCTATTTTACCAAGGGTGGTAGATACAGATAAGTAGGCTACCAGGAGATATGTTTCAAATATAAGGCAAATATATTTTGAACTCTGTAAATATGCAAGAATAAATGCAACTGTGGGCATTTAGGAATTCTGAAGGTTTATCACTCTGCAACTTTAATAGAAAATATTAGTTATATTAATGGAAAAATAAATTATATGTTCATATGTAAGCATATACATAGAGATAGTAACTGTATTAGTTTCTTATCATTTTTGTAACAGATTACCACATATTTAGTGGCTTAAAACAACAATTTATCCTCATACAGCTCTTGAAGTCACAAATTCAAAATGAGTATAAGGGATAAAATTCATGTTGTTGGTTGGGCTGGTTGCTTCTGGAGGCATAAAGTAGATTAAGTTTCCTCTTGCAACTTTTAGATGTTACAGCATTTGCTTGTTTTTACATTTTAATTCCAATCAGTGTCTGCCCTTAAAATTCTTTACCCTGACTTTGATCTCTTTACCTCCTTACAGGGGCCTGGTGATGACATTTAAGGCCCATTCCAGTGATCAAAGATTGTCTCTCCATCTCCAGATCTGTTTATTTCCAAGTGCAGTGGCAAGCCTCATCTTCTTTCTCTCTCTCTTTCTCTTTCTTCTTTCTTTCTTTCTTTCTTTCTTTCTTTCTTTCTTTCTTTCTTTCTTTCTTGCTATTTTTGCAACACTGAAGAGCAAGAACTCAAGGCCTCTTGCTCTTGGAGGAAGTGCTGTACCATTGAAAACATCCCCGGCCCTGTATTTTAAGCATTGCTCTCATCTGCTTTCCCCTTGCTGGGACGAAATATCTGAGGCCTACAACTTAGAAGAAGAAAGGTTTAATTTAGCTCGGGGGTTCAATGTATCAGCCCGTGGTTAGCCTGTTCCAAGGCGGGAACATCAGAGTGGACGTGTGTGGGGAGAGACGGACCCTCCACCGCGCCCAGCGGCCTGGCTCCTCCATCGGGCCTCACCTCCAACCAGCACATCGACTAGGAGCAGCAGGGTCGGTTCATGGTGAGCGCAGCGTCCGCCGCTTCAGTCACCTCTATGGGGGTCTCTTTCCCGGCTAAATTGAAAATGAAAAGCAAGATCGACCTTCACATTATGTGTGCCACGCCAATAACAACAGAATGAAAGTAAACAGTCACTGCGCAGGCGAAAGATTCGGCATAACAATTCAGGGTAAGAGCTAATGAATTTTTATGAAAACCGTGATAGATCGAAACACCAAGTTTAGATATGTGACATGTGCGAACGTTGCATTATATCATCCGTGTTTTTATTACTGCCATAACATTATACTATGTATTTGTAATTTGCATCGCGGGCCTATGAGCACAGTTCCGGAAGTAGCTTATTTAAACTCTGAATGTGTTCAGGAAGTTGACAGAACAGTTAGATAAAGTATCAATTTGGCCAAATAACTGGTCATGAAGTCAGTTCCACGAAGACATTGTTCGGACCGAGTGGCTTGTTGTTTGATGAGGTGATTTTTTTTTTATTATTTATTCAGTGCTCTTAAAGCAATTTTGTGCATACTATTAGCTTTAGTCTGCTGAGGGTCTCTGTTTCCAGGCTGACGTAGCTAACATCAACGGAACTATCGGATTGTCTTATACTCAGAAACGTCAGCGCTAGTCCAAATAAGAAATAATAAACACAGCAACAAGTTTCTGAAGCATGAAGAAGAGTAATTTAGGATCCTAAAAGCCCAGGTACAAATAATTATGCTGAAAATTGGTTAATTACAATTCAGGGAAAAGTGGATAGTGTCCAGTTGCAACCTGGATTGCTCCATTGCCTCCTCAACTATCCAATTGCAACTGTAATTATTGGCTACTATGATTTCTTTTTCCAAAACGTATTCAATACTCATATAAGCATTTTAAATCTCAAGTGTACATCATTACTCTTTTAAAATTTAGTTTCAAGCATTGCTAGTTCCTATCTTGAAGATATTCTTGCAAAAACATTTCTAAGAATCATATTTAAAATCAAGTTCACAAAAAAATTAGCAATGAGTAGACTCCGTGTTTTATCAGTATAATTAATTCTCTTTACCTAGACAGTGGATGCTTTTGAAGTTTATGGACTAGGAGAAAGAATATCTTCAAGAGTTGATAGAACATAGAATTTCCAATTTCCTTCAGTGGAGAAGCCACTTAAACAATACCATTTTTGAAAATGCAGGTTACAATTCTGAGAGATGGTTTATAAAATTATTAGATGACCCAATTGAGTTAATGATTTATTTAGAAATAATAGGAAAAAAATCCAACTTTGATTTATAAATACTTTACTGTTTTCACATAATAGTCACTGAAAAATTATATATATATATATATATATATATATATGTCTAATTTGACAAAATAATTTCCAAAAGGTAATGGTAAACAGATAATTTAAATATCATAAACCTAAAGTAGTATATATTTCAGAACTACACTTTGAGATTGAGTACTCTACTTTCCGTTCCATTTCTACCATTTTTCTGTCCAAATAATTAGGCAAAATACTCAGAATCTAAGGAATAAAAGTGATGTGAGGGATTACCTTTAAGGAAGATATTTGTGATAGTTATCTGTCAAAAGAAAGACAAGAAGGAAAGTGCAGCAAGGAGACTGAGAAGAGAGGTAGTTTTGCTGATGTAGTTGGAAAGAGTAAAGTCAGCACGGTGCATTTTGAGTTGCATTCATAATAGTAATTTCTAATATCTGTTGAAATGCGTACAATCACAGGAAAATATTGAAAAAAAATCCTGTATTACCTACTGACTTTTACTTGCCAACCTGGTGGTTCCACAAATGTTTCCTGTATTTGATCATTCAGTCTCAAGTCTGTGTTTAGTGAAGATGCAAGTGACTGGTGTGTCTGTTTTATTTTATTGTCTGGTGGACGTTGTCTACCGTCTTGGAGAGAGCAGGTGACGCTTCTGATATAAGCAATTGTTCAGTTTAAATCTGCAAACTTGGGTGAGTCTAGTCCTAACTCCCTAATGAATCAATTAAGAAAATTGTTCTTGATCTCTGAGATGAAACCAGTTACGATGAGGTCACGTGGGAGAAGGGGGAGACCGACTTCTAATCTGTAAGACTCACGTCCTGAAAGGAGCAAGATGGACACTGTCCTGCACATGGGGAGAGAGCAGGAGGAACACGGAACCAGACGCTGCAGCAGCAGGGCCGGTGACGGCCAGGTGGCCAGAAACCTCCCGCAGCTGGAGGTGGAGAGAGGCCTGAAACAAATTCTTCCTCACAGTCCTCAAAAGCAACCAGCTCTGTGGAGTCTTTGACCTTGTACTTCTACTACCCAGAACTGTGAGACAGCTGTTTGGGCCACATGGTTTGCAGAACTTTGTTATAATAGCCCTGAAAATTAATAGAGCACCTTGAACTTGTAGCTTTATCCTTCTGAAGGTTGGCACTTGTGTTCCTTCCTCCAGTAGAGCCAGCAAGTATGTATCCTCCATTTAACCTGCAAGTACATATATTCCATTTAAACTACAAGAAGAGCATAGAAAATATTGGTGATAAAACATGATAGTATTTAATTTCTCCAACTGCAAATACAAATTTCAGACATGCTCCTTTTACCTGTTTCTTTAGCAGAGAGGAGGACAAATTTATGAATCTGAAATTCCTGGTGATGGAGGACATATTTAAATAACAGGCCTTTCTAAGGAGCTGATAAAGCCTCCTCTTGATTGTCACTTGCAAATATAATTTCTTATTATAGCAGTTCAATTATTAAATAAACTTTAAATAATAAAAGGAGAGGTTTGAAAGGACACAATTTGTTGGGGAAATCATCGCCTAAGCCTTTACTGCTATGTCTTTCCCTCTATTATCCAAACAGATTATTGTTCATATTTACTTATCAGCTTAATTGTTTTTGTGAAAAAGGGAATGCAGTGGAAAGGAAAATATTGGTTAATTAAATAAGACACAAACAATAAGAAACAAAGGTCGTTTTAAATTAAGTTTGAAATACATTATAAAAAATCATAGTAAAATGGAACTCTTCTACTATTCAAAGCCAATTATTTGTATTATGTAGGAAAAATCATGCTACGGTAGCATGAGAACTCTTGAAACTTCAATACTTCTATTAAAGACAATTTTATATTGGAATTTCAATTGACGTGACAAGTATTTAATTTCTTACTATATACGTTTGTCATATTTTTATTATATTGCTTGATATTTTAGTTTGATTATTTGATCTGCTGTTTAAATACAAGCTTCAGCAAATGAGCCTGATATATTCAGTTTCTGATGGCTGCGCTGCTCTGGGTAAGCCAGGCGACACCACACTGCTTACTTGGTGACCAGAGTGCATGCTGACGCCCCTGAGAAAGTGCTCCCAGGTCAAGAGCTAGAGGTCCTGGCTTTGGGGGAGAGAGCACAGAATGACTCAAACACTCCCACAAAACAAAACACACCCCTCTCTGACGTCCCCAGGGAACTTAATTTCCAAGCTGCCATTGATCACGTGTTGCCACAATTGTTGACACTTTCAGTTTGCCTATCAAGAATGGGTTACCTCTTCTATCTACAGCGAGGGGAAAACTGTCAACTTTATTGATCACAAATATTTTCACTCCAAGACAAAGCTGGACACCGAGTATGACAACGAAAAGCCTTAGAGCGTGCGGTTCCAAAGCTGCACTTCAGTCTTCTCAAGTTGCTTTCAAAAATGACCCGAGCTTGTTAATTCGATTCATGTTATCTCTGTAAATATCAATGGTCACTTGCTTGTCAGAAACAAAAGATCAAAAGAGGAATGAGACCTATCTTAACCACCAAGGGACTCATTCTGAAAATAATTGGAGAGTGCTTTGAAAATATATGTTAAATAAAAAAATAAAGAATAAAAATTTGTATATTCAATTTTGACTACTTTATATATACATGCTTTTCTCCATCATTGATCATATAAGTCGTTTAAAATGTTTGTAACAAACCATAGTGAAGAGTTTAATTTTTTTTTTTACAATTTTTCATAAGTATTTGAAATGAAAAATCTAAATCATGACATAAGTAATAAATAAATATAGCGGTGTCCATAATACCGTAATTTTGTCTGATTTGACTCATATATCAAATGATAAAATATTATTAGAAATACACTAGAGAGGAAACCTACAGAAATTGGGTTTTTCTTTAATGAATTACATTTTTAATCTATGAAAATTCAAATTAATGAATATGATTTTAAAACAATTATTAGGTAAAACCATTCATTTATTAGCACAGTGGTTACATAACCTGATACAAAGTAGAAAAAAATATGAAATTTGTACAACATAAACAAGTACTAAAAAGGGTGAGTTGTAATTTATTTTAAAGATTTTTATTTCTTTAAGGATGAAGATGCTTTATAACTTAATCCAAATATGCTACTTTAAAATCCAGTTTAATTTATGGTTTATTTATTCATTTAGCAAATATTTATACTTCATTCTCTCTGCCAGCTCTGTATTAGGCACTGGGATCCATTAGGTGAAAGTCAGATTTCTTTTCCCCTAGGGCCAGAGGACCGGTAAAGCGCAAATATTAATACATATGGTGGGCTCAGGCACAGTGTCCATGAGGGCCACTGTGCTGGAATCTACTCCAGTCAGCAGGACTTTGGAGAAGTTCCCCAAAGGACATAAAACAAACAGTGTTAAAACACAGGCAAACCTGATGTGTTCCTTAATTTTTAAATTATATAAGCCAATTCTTATTTGGGGCTTATAGTTTGAGTAAATTCACTTTCTGACTATGCTCCTAGTTAAAAAATCAACAAAAATACACTCACTAATTTTTTTCTTTGTTTCTTCCATACCATCATTCGAAGATATTGTCACTATGAACTGCATGCAGCATGTACGTATTTCAGACACTTAACAGTGATAGGATCAGCCACAGAGATGTAAAATGTTCTATTAGACTGCCAGGCAGCTTGGGAATTCACTTACATGCTTAGTGTTATACTAATTGATCAACAGCACACAGTGTACAGTAGCAATGATATGAAATGATATATAAAGAGCCGAATAGTAAATATCTGAAGGAATTCGATTTAGAGTAATTTAAGTAGTCAGAAGATAGACTTTAAACCATACTGCTATTATAAGAATTCGACATTAAAAAAGTGCAGCTATTTCTTTGTGGTAGGTAATGAGGTTTTAGTATGCTTGTTTGTTTTGGGTAGACAAAGGTTCAGAGGAGGTCAGAGGGAGGAAGAGACAGACTGCAGAGCATTCACTAAAGAACACTGTTGTTTGGACTTCATTTAGACACCCATATTATTCAGCCTTCTACTTTTCCCCAGGGAAATTGCATGCTGGAAAAATTTATGGTACTTCCAAAATTATTCCTGGGAGCGCAGGATATGAAACAAACAAAATCAGAGCTACTTTTTGAAACAGCAGGGAAGTGATCAAAGCTCTAGGACTATTCAACTCCTTCACGTTCTCTGAGCTTCATGGATGACCTTGGACCTCTCTGACTACAGGGACTGAAAGGGCATTAAAAGCTGGACTTCCATCTCTGTGTGTATTCCATGGGCTTTGGTGGATTTTCAAAGATGTATTTAGAAAGACTATTACAGACATGAGATTAAGGTTGTATTAGAAAAAGAGAAATGAGTGTAAGGATTCCAATCAGATATTCACAAAAAATCCATTAAAATATATTGGAATGCTGACAGTGGGAAGGTAAGCAGGTAATCTGAAGCTCCTACTCGTTGCTCCCCTTTGACCAGGTCACTTAGTATACATAGGAGCAAGATCTGAAATTGGGGTCCATTAACTTTTTAAAAGTCATACAACAGGTAGCTCCAGATGACCTAATGTTTAGGGATAAATAACCTCATTCTACCAGCCCCTACATCTTCAAGAATGGTGAGAGCAAAACTCTGTTAAAAATAATTCTATGCTAGAAAAAAATAAGATAGCAGGGAAGCTTGTATAAGCTATAAAATACCTCAGAACATTGCTTATTAATTGTACAATGAGACAAGCTAAATAAGTAGAAGAAAAATTTTGGAGCAAAAAAAGTATCAGTTAACACTCTCTACAACACAAAATCAAAACTACATTTTCAAGAGGAGTGTAGTAATGTAAATGCTTTAAGATTCTCTCATATATGTATCAAATAACATTTATCTTGAATATTTTCAAAATGTGAAAATCGTTTGATAGAATAAAATTGATTAGGATCAGAATAGACACATTTTTATTAAAGTAGTTTAGGTATTTATTAATAATTTAATATACATAACATAATAGGATATGTACATTTGGATAATTATAACATATGTACATAAAATAATAAATTACAAGATAATTGTACCATAATAATTATAATATATATTAGTCCTTTATATTTTTATTTTAAATATTAATTACACACAGAACTGTCACTCAGTAACTCTTTATCGAGCTCTAAAAGACATCAGCATCCCTAACAATCCATCTTTTATAGAAATAATTATGGTCAACAACAAGCCAAAACAAATTGCAAAATCATTTTTTAAAATGAACTTCTCGCCAAGTCCAAAGGTATGTGCCCGAGATTGCAACTGCTTGGGAGGCTGGATCAAAAAAGCTATGAATTTGAGGCCAGCCTGGGGAAGTGCCAAGACTCTGCTCCAAAATTAGAAAGAAACAAAGAAAAGCTGGGGTCAGGGAGTGGGAAAGGGAGAGGGAGGAGAAGGGAGAGAAAGAAGGAAGAAAGAAAGGAAGAAAGGAAGAAAGGAAGAAAGAAAAGAAAGAAAGAAGAAAGAAAGAAAGAAAGAAAGAAAGAAAGAAAGAAAGAAAGAAAGAAAGAAAGAAAGAAAGAAAGAAAGAAAGAAAGAAAAAGAAAGAGAGAAAGAAAGAAAAGAGAGAGAGAGAAAGAAGGAAGGAAGGAAAGAAAGAACAGAGGGAGGGAGGGAAGGGAGGGAGGAAGAAGGAAGGGAGGAAGGAAGGGAGGGTAGGAGGAAGGGAGGGAGGGAAGGAAGGTACTGGGAAGGGAACTCACTGTAGAGTACTTACTTGCTTAGCACGTGCAAGCACTTTGTTCAATCCTTAGTCCTCCCAAAATGAAGTTATTATAAAAATAATACTGATGAATGCTACATTATAAAACAAACACAGAATCCCCAAAAGAATCGTTGGTGAATTTGGTGTGCACCTCTTGAAATGCTCAGTATGATAAAGGATGTAGAAACTGTTCCTCATGAAGAAAAGAAGACTGCAGAGTTCTTTTCACAGTTCTCCGCTCTGTGCTCCACATCCCACTGAAAGGAGACCATTGTGCATGACTCTTAGAGAGACTAAGTGTGAGGAAGGTAGCGGTAAAAGCTTTCCTGGCTCTCGGAGCAATCAGCAGGGTCACAGTTCAAGAGAACATGGCTTTCCAGGGGGAATGAGGCTAACCGCTCTGGGGAAATAGAACTGGACCAGAATTCATCGGGACATAGTCTACACTGTGTGTCCTTTTGGGCACCCCAAAACAGAACTGGCATGTGGTTACCTTAGGTGCTCACATTTGGCCCATCTGAGAGAGAAGGACCTGGACAAGGAAAAGCTGTCGAGGGCTGCTGGGTCCCCAGTGAGGGTGGCAGAGTGCCAGGACAAGGAACATCTGCAGAGAGTTTCCAAAGCAGGATGAGAGGTGGCCAGCTCCGCCACCCGATAGCCCAGAGTCTAGGGGGCGCACCACAGACCACCACGTGAGGCCTTCCACTGTCCCACTGTCCTCTGCCCCCCACAGGAGAGGGAAGGCGATGCGAACCACCCACAACTCCCTCCCTGAAGCAGAGGAGTGTCTGAAATGCTCCCTCCACGGAAGGGAGTCAAACTCAACCACAGATCTTAATTATCATGATCTAATTTTGATGGAGTCCCTCTGAGCATTGCTTGACCCGCCCATATGGTACCTGTGAACATTCCCACAGAGATTTCATATCGGGCTTGTAAAATCTGACACATACACATGATCTGACTAATAAGCAATAAACACGCTTAAAGCTAAGATTATACTATTGAAATTAGAAAAGAATTAATTACCTGGTTCTTACAGCTCAGCTTTTGTGATTAATAATTTTTTTAAATGTTAAAACCAAAAAAAAAGAAAAAAAAACTGAAAAAAGAATTCTACTATAAATTAGCATAGTTTTATACGGAAAGAACAAGTTTTCCTTTTCAATTCTTTGAACATTTCTCCAAAGACTATATTTCAAATTAGAATTATTAGAGATAAAGTTAATTTTATTCATCATGTGCAGTGATTGAGTTCCTTGATTGGCTAAATTCCATTTACTGTAAGATTTGTCTTATTTTAAAATCATTCCATATCAGTAGTTAACGCCATGATTTAACAAATTGACTATTTCTATATGTAGATTCAGGATTTCTTTATGTCTTCCCATTTATTGAATCCCTCCCAATGAGTAATGATACAGCATCTAATGAGTGGGAGGCCTACTTAGGACAGTGGGTTAAAGCAGCATAGAGCAGATGAAACGTGTCACTCTGCGGGGCGCGGAATGCAAGGAGGAAAGGAGAAGTGGGTCTGGGTATGAATTTTCAGGGAATAAAGTAACAGAAAGAAATCAAGAACAGGGAATTGTACCTGGAAGGAAGTAGACGTCAGGCCTCGTGATCTAGGAGACCGATTTGCGAAAGCAACATGCGAACTGACAGCCCAGAGCACTAGGCTGAGATACGTAGATACCCAGAACGACATGCCATGACGAGATTCCAGCCAGTGGCGGCCCTGAGGCCGAAGCAGGTGTGAGCTGCGGGAAACAGCTCCCGGTTCCGGGCAGAGATCCCAGGGGTGACCGGGGTGGGCGGGCAGACGAGGGGCGATCGGCAGCAGGGCCCTGGTCCCACAGAGACTGCGTCCCGAGAGGGGCTGCGGGCTTGCTGAGTGAGGGAAGTATCTTCCGGGGGTTGCAGACAGGGAGTGACCTCCAGGTCCGGGCTCACTCCAGCTCTTGCGTGGAGAAGGCCTGGAAGCCGCGGGCAGCTAGGACCCCTCAGTGGGCGAGATTTAGGGCGTGGAAACCAGCAGGGCCGCGCACAGGTGTTTGGCACCGGCCGGATGGTGCTTAGTTTGGGGAGCGGGTAATTGTTATTTGTTCGATTTGGGAGGCGAGTGGAAGAGAAACATCAAAGGGGAAAGCAAGCTTTTTTTCTCACGCCTCCATGGAAACGTAGGCTTGCGAAGAAAAAGGAAGAACACTTCTCAGTACTTATGCTCACTGCATGTCCCAGAGCAACTGAGGATGTGCTTTTCTTCTCTTTCATTTTCTCCTGAAGACGTAGCAGGATCACCCAGATTAACAACAATAAATGCCCATTTTTGTAACATCTGTCAGTTACTGCAAAGCAAGTATTCATTGAAGACTGCATGAGAAGGGCCTTATGAAGAAGTTTAACCCCACGGGATAAACTAGAACACATATTCATGTAATCAACCTCGCTGGGCTATTTAATAAGTAGGCCTATGCTAGATTACCTGCATGCATAGTTCAGTTGTTGTTGCTATTTGTTCGTTCTTTAAAGCTTTGTAGAGAAGTTTTAAATAATCCACGGTTGCACACTTTCACAGGCTGTGTAAAATCAGTTTGCACAGGGAAGACACGCAGAGACAGAGAGACAGGATGATGGCAAGTGCCGCCCTTCCACCAGGGCCACACCCTGCCGCAGAAGGACCTTAGCTTCGCTGTCCCCCAGCACACAATGACTGCGTTCATCCCTGTTGCTCAAGAAGCACGTGCTCCCATACCAGTTAATGGGCAAGGTTTCCTCAGGAAACGTGCCTGTGAGAGAAGCCAGGGCGGGTCTGGGAATGCTGGCCAGCCTTGGTTGGTTTGCCAGGCTTCTTCATTGAAGGAAACTGCTGAGGGCAGTTAAGGCCCCAGAGCAAATGTAGATGCAGATTTTAAACTAGGCCTGCATCACTCACGTCTCCTGCACTTGGAGCCTTGTGCGGGTCTCCACGTGCTCCACCAGAGGAACTGGGTGGTTCAGGATGGGAATACTGTTCAAGCATATGTATAAGAAAATTGCAGTGTGGCCCTGAAAGCGTCCACTTAGAGTTTTTACTGAGTGGGTGGAAACTTCCTCTCTGGAGGTTAAGTGGGTGGGCCATTTGCAAGACAAAGTTTTAATCCTGTAATCTTCACAGACTTCATGTGAGCAAAGTAAGAATTTCGAACAGGCCTGTTCACTTCGATTTGGAGGGGGAGAGGAGGACCTAGAGATTGAGCTGAAGGCATTTGTACTAAGCTATAACCCCAATTCTTTTTTTTTTTTAACCCCAGCTCTTTTAAAACAAACAAAAAATTTTTTTTGAGACATGGCATTGCTAAGTCCCTAAACTGAATTGTCCCAGGCTAAGCTTCAACTTGTGATCCACCTGTCTCAGTCTCCCACCGTGCAGAAATTACAGGCGTGTGCCACCATACATGGCACATAGATTTTAAACGTATTTTAATGTATTTATACTTTATCCCATGACATCCAGAAGCCCAATCACTACAGGAGCATCCGTCATAAAAACTAATTGCTCAACTCAAAGATAATAATAAGCCAGTGTTTACTTTGTATATTGCCAGTACACTTTTAAGACATTACCATATTTCACTTGTTTATGGGATGAACGCTACTATTATCAGAATGTTTTACAAAGGGGACAGCTGATGTGCAGAGAGCTCCTTTAACCTCCCCAAGCATGCACAGCTAGTGAATTGGAAGAGTTGGTATTCTAAACCTCGTACCACAACTCCAATGACCATACTCTTAAACAATATATTATTTTTGCCATACTTAGGTTTCGGACCATTCAGAAATTGTTCACAGGTAACATTGATTTATGTGTCCTTAAAACGACTATGAGCCATTTTGACTCTAGGAAATATGTTTTATTTTCCTAATTTAAATTCTAGGAAGTCACAGCAAACCGTCATCAAAATATTCAGCATCATCCCTCTAAACATAGTAGCGAGAAGGAAAAAAGATATTTGAAGGGGGCTGCCTCAGTAGACTTGGCTCTGACACACAGTTTTGGCATGCCTGGGGAAAGTATTTATCAATAATAAAGTAATCCACCGACTGTGCTGAGTTAATTTCAAGCCTATCTAAAAATCTGAACCATACCTTGTCAATCTGTTCACAAAAATGACAATGTAAGCACTATACCTAAACAGCTTGTTACATCCTGGATAATTATGATGACTTTTATGCTGGGCATGTGAATCAGCCTTGGTCTTTGCTTGGAATACGTTCTTAAACTTCAGGAAGTCTGATAAAGGGTGTAACTGAGGGTCACACCAAATGCAGTGTATAGCAATACATTAAGTAGCTTTTACTTTAATAGAGTGGCTAGAAATATGGACAATCCAAATCTTCTAGGGAAAAATAATTAATTATCCAGTGGTTGGTACTCTTGTAAAAAATAGGAACTCAGAGATTCACAAAACCAGAATTTGCTTGGATCTATTCACTTAAAAAGTTTTGTCAAATGTAGTGGTCAGTCAGTTGCTATCCACTACACAGTTGCTTCAAACTCAACAACTTTTGGAAATTATGAAAATCAGGAAAAGAAACCAATTTTCAGGTGCCAAGCTGCGCATATATTGAGAAATAGTGGGCTTTCCCCAGGGCAGACCACCGTGAACACAAGGCTAGATTAAACACCGGAACCTAAGTGTGTAGATATTAGAGCCACCATGAATAATTTCTGCTTTATAATATAGTTACCTTTGGTAAAAATAACAATTTCATCTACAAACTTTATGTGACTTATTTTATTAGAGACTATTAAGACATTTACCTTAGAGAGGCTGAGAAAAATAAATAAATAAATAAATATGCCCAAACCAGGTAGCTTAGGTGGAGGAGAAGGAAGAGGGTTGGAAAAGAAACGAGATGATTGAACTGAGGAGGGCAGGACCGGGAAAGGGAAATGTTTGGACATGTGCAGGGAGCATTCACACAGTTTATTAGATCAGATCTTTTAAAAAATCTGCATAGATATCTTACCTGGCTAAAATTAATAATGATCATAGCAAAGGCACTATTCTGCCACCCGATGTAAGCCGTTTCTGAGTGCAAGTTTTGTGTGGAAGCAGCCACGTCTGTGTGATTTGTGGAGTGGGCCTCCCCAAGGTAGAAGGGATCCAAGGAAAGCTTGTGGAAGGAAGGGAGGTATACCCCACTCTTGCCTCGTTACCTGAGATGAAAAAGTCACTGTGACAAAGTCCCCTGCAAGAACACGTCTGTCTACCGTAATACTCTGTATCAAGGATAAACAACTGGGAGAACATTACTGAAAATACCTGCGGGGGATTAATTCACGGTCAACTGGAGTGGGAAGGCCGGCTGAACTGAGTCAGCCTGGTTCTGGGCGGGGAAGACCCCCCAGAGGACTGTTGCCAGAGAGATGGGGAACGGGATGGGAAGACTGCGTGCTGCTCATTTCCCAGGAGAAGCTTCATCGGGGCTGGATTTCCGGTTCCCCTAGTAGGAGGCGCTCGGGTCCTCGCTCTCCCGGGATGGCTGCTCTTCTCTCCCGAGAGCTCTGATCTTCGCCTTTGTCTTGAGCTCGGCTTCCTGGCTCCAGGGTAGACCCTCAGCCTCCAGGCACAGACCCTTCAGCCTGCCGGGGCAGACTCTCCAGCCTCCAGCTCTGGCCCGCGGGCTTTCTGGAGCAGACCTTCAGTCTTCCGTGGAGGGTTCCTGCGCTGACTCTTAGGCGTTGAACTTTATGGGAGAATGTTGTAAGATAATCTTGCAAACGTACGTGTCCTGTATTAAATCTGCTCTCTTGCAAAACAGTGCCTAACACAATGCTCATGTTACTCTATTCTATGACCTGTATTTTAAATGAGACTGTCTCCTGTCTAGATGAGTATAAGTAACAAGACAAAATATGATGTTGCTTATAGTCTAAAACAGGAAGAGGAAGCCCTCCACGTTACCATAGCAACCTGTGTGTCCAAAAGAATGTTCTGGTTGACACACAAGTACAGTCTTTTTTTTTTTTTTTTTTTTAACAGCCCAATCAGGATGATTTTGTTTTCTTTCAGAGCATGCTAACCACACTGCTTCATGTTTAAGGACTTCAGTTTCGGGGTAATTTCCTCAGCCTCTAATAGGCTGAGGAAAAAATTCTCAGGAGAAAAACCTACGCAGGTTTTTCAGCAAATAGAAAGTCCTGCTTTCCCAAACTTCAGTTGCAGATCTTTAAACTACTTTCTTCTGTATCGGGTGCCTACTGTGGCATCTCGTAGATACCACAAGTTTGTCACTGATACTCAACCCTGGCACTCCCCACCATCTCCCAATGCCTAACAATCAAGAATACTTTAATCCACATATATCTGTCTATCTATCTGTCTATGTCTATATCTAGGTGTATCTATATATGCTCATTTGTATAAATATATCTGTATATTTGCATCTGAAAACACGGTAGAGAACAAAAGATAACTCACATCATTTCCCACAGCAAATGTTTATAATAATCCTTTTCTCTTTTACCTAAATCCTTCCCATTTTACAAATGCTCCAAAACATTTTTCTTGCCTTTCTCATCTTACTGAAATTCCATACCCATCCAAGTCTTACACAACTTGTGAGGTAGAGATGAAACTTGTGCTTCGGTAGGCTGATTCTAGAACGCACACCCATGCCGCAAGTCTGGGATGTCTTCTACTGAGATAATCTGGTCTCTCTTGCTAGCTGCACCATCTCAGGTCTTGAAACACAGAAGACAGACAATGCGAATTTGTAGGTGGGAACCAGATATGAGTACTCATTACTGGTTTCTATGAGATTAAAAAAAAAAAAAGCAACAAGCTACATCATGTACAGGTACAAATCCCCTATGACGAACGTTATCACTATGTACATCTAAAATGTACCATTAAAATTAAAAAAAAAAAGATCACAGGCATGGAAAGTCTCTTCGAGAAAGACATTTCTTTGCTTCTGAGAATGTCAAGGTTAAATAATTTCAGAGGAATAGATGGAGCCAATATAAAGAGGAATAGAAGGGCGTACATGCTGGAAATACACTCCATAAACATCTTTGTTGTTAATCTTTTAATTTTTGATTCAATTTGTTCACTTTTTACTAGCTTTATTTAAGAAGATACAACAAATAAAATTATATGTACTTATGGTGTATACGTTGATGTTTTGGTACGCATATGCATTGTGAAATTATCAAACTTAATATATCCATCTATACCCATATTTATCTTTGTTTCTAATGTGAACATTTAAGAAATAATATATTGTCATAGATTATTAAAGTGACAAAGCTGTACAATAGGTGTCCAGAATTATTTATGCCTTTTGATTGAAACTTGGTGGAATTTGACAAATATCTCCCTGTTCTGACTCACCCCAACTTGTCTTAATAAACACGATTTTACTCTGCTTCTCTAAGTTGAACTTGTTTAAATTCTACATATGAAATCATGCTGTATTTTGTCTTTTAAATCTGGTTAATTTCATTTAATATAATGTTCTCCATGTTCGTCCATATTATCAAAAAATAATAAATAGCATTTTCTTCATTTTAAAGCTGAATGCTTTATTCCACTGTGCTTTTTGTGTCCAAATCCAAATAAGCATTGCCCAGACCAATATCAATAAGCTTTCCTCTGATGTTTGTTTTTTTTTTTTCCTAGTAGTTTTATTGTTTCAGCTTTATTTTTAAGCATTTAAGCCATTAGGAGTTGAATTTTGTACATGGGTTGAAACAAGGGTTCAATTTTTTGCTTCTGCATGAGTGTGTTGGGTTTTACAAGCACCAATTACTGGAAAGACTGCCCTTTTCTCATTGTATGTTCTTGGTAACTTTGTCAAAGATCAATTGGCCGTAACTGGATAGATTTACTTCTAAATGCTCTATTATGCTCCATTGCCTTATATTTATATGTTCACGCCAGTTTCATCTTGTATTGATTGTGGATGTTTGGCTATTTGGATAGTTGGCAAACAAATTTGAAGATTGTTTTAATTGTTTTGTGAAAGGTTTTTCTTGAAATTTTTAAAGGAATTACATTGAATATGTAGATTTGCCGTAGGCAGTATGGATATTCCAATATTAATTTTTTGTGCATGAATATAAGGTAGCATCGCATTTATTATGCCTCTTTCCTCAATTTTTTCTGTTAATATTTTATAGTTTTTAGTCTTCGGATAGTTTATCTAACTGGACACATTTGTTAAGATCTTTATACCATGTGAATAGGATCATTTTCTTATTTTTTTTTGATAGTTCAGTCAGCGCATATAAATGCTAGTGCAACCTAACACGTGTAAGACTTGAAATATAATAATTCAACTTCTTCCTTGTTTTCAAACCTCGGGTCATGATTCTTTGAGGAATCACAGGACATGTGTGAGTTGCACCACTTGAAGTATTATGTGCAAAACTGATCTACTTCTTTAAAGAGAAGAAGAAAACATACTTCTACTGAAATTCCTATTACTTCCCTGTTATTGCGTACTTGCTTGTATATTAGCCACACCTTTCACGGTGGGACCATTTTGGGAGTTTGGTGTAAAGGACAAGAAATTGAGAAACTGAAATTGTTTAGATATATTACCCCTTTTTTTCCCCCAGTACTGCAGTTTGACCTCAGGCCTCTTGCACTAAGTTACATCCTCAGACTTTGCTTATTTTTTTTTTTTTATTATTTTTTTTTAGGCAGGGTCTGGCGAAGCCTCTAAGTTCCTCAAGCCAAGCTCGAACTTAGACTTCTCCTGCCTCATCCTCACAGAATGTTGGGATTCCAAAACCTGTGCCGCCACACCCGGCTAGACAGATTGTTCTTAGAAGTAATGATTTAATAAAAGAAAAATGTTGATCATGTAGGTCTGGGAAGACTCAACTTGCTGCCATGCTAGGACTTTTTAAGTGGAAAGCAAATTAATCTTTATGCACCCTTGTCCTCGTGATTGCACACTGTCTGGATTTGAATGTCTCATGTGCACTACATTTTTTCCTCATCCTCTGGCCATCAGAAGTGTGAAAATAAACCTTACACTTTAAGAGGAATACTGAGCTTTGAAAAACTAGATATAATCATCTGAACTGAAATGAAACAAATACTTTAAAAAATATACACTATGTCATAGTTACAGACAGACTCTTTCATGTTAATGTACGCACTGCTATGTGTCAGGGCTGTGAAAACAGGGAAACAAGCAGGCAGCTGGCCAAATATGTACAGAGAATTAGAAAACAAATTCACGTGTGTTTTTCAGACTCTCTCTTTACAACTTAATTAATACCTTCCAAATTACTTCCTTGAGTGATTTGTATATAATCCCAATAGAAGTTGCCATTAGGTGCTAATTAGTGAGGAAGGTCAAGTTGCATAATAAATAAATGCGAACACAAAACACACAGAATTCCTGAGGTGACCCCCAACAAGGACTCCTCCACATCTTCTTCAGTGTTTTCCTGCGCTAATGTGGTCAAGATCACTCCTGGGGGCTGTTCTCTGCCCGCAGGAGACTTCTGTGCCGCCAGTTAGACCAAACACCACAGCGTTTCGCTTAGTACGCCCGCAGACCGGCTGCTCATCGGAGTTCAGAGCCTCGGACTTTACTTATCGGTGTCTCAGCATACACTGCGTGTCTGGCTTCTCTGCTCTGCTCATTCTGACCTACATCCCCCACTCGGGGGCTAGAGGGCTTCGTATGCACTATCCACATCCTTTTCAGGGAGAATGGATCAGTTATTTTTAATTTCTTTCAAATCGATGCCTGATTACTTTCTGATTTATATGTCAGTCCGGGTATAAAAAGTTCTTGGCACTGTCTTATTGTGGGGTTAGAAAGTGTATTTATCTACCAGGAAAAATAAGTTAATATTGTACATTATTTGCATAAATTCGCTAAATCTTCATTACCTGGCCTGCTGTCATCGCTGGGTGCTGAGTTTGGCCAGGTCACCTTCCTCCGTTTACACATCTTACAACTCTCAGAACCGGTGTCACTGTCCACATTTACCTGCTTCTGTCTGAGCAACTTGGGTGCATGTGACGGCCCAGGCTTGTAATCCCAGCACTCTGGGAGGCTGAGGCAGGAGGATCACCAGTTTGAACCCAGCCCGGGCAATTTAGTGACTTAAATCTTGTCTCAAAAAATAAATAAAAATAATATGAAAACAAAGACTGAAGATGTAGTTCAATAGTAGGAACTGGGTTTAATATCCACTATCAAAAAACAAACAGCAAATAACAAAAGCGAGAAAACTCTAATCCATATTCCTCAGCATACATTTTTGTGTTGTTATTGTCATATGCCCCTGAGTCCCTAACAGTACAATTTACTTAAGAAAGAAAATTATCATTACATACAACCAAAGCAGACTTTGCTGTGCTTTCTACATATGCAGGACTGTATCCATATATGCTAGAGAAGAAACCTCTGTGACACTGTCCTCCATGCGGGCATCTGCGAGAGCCAGAAAAAGGGTGTATTAGGGAGTCACATTGTCTGCCTCACTCTTGTCCTTCAGGAAGCTGGTCCTTCAAGAATCTGAGCTTTCCCAGCACATCGGTAAATCTCTGGGCTTGCTCGGCAGAAGCTGGTTTGGATGGAGACCAGAACATTGTGTTTGTCTACTGAGTACCGAGTTTCTGAGGTAAACCTGAAAGAGGCAGAGAGTGAGAGCTGACGGGACACCCACCAGGAGAAAGAGGAAGGCGGCCGGCCTAGGACAGAACCTCGGAGCAGCGCCCTGCAGAAGCCCCGCAGAGGAGGGCAGCGAAATTCAGGGGAGATTAGCAGGTATACTGGTTTGTTGTTTCCTCACTCTCTCAGGTTTTCTGGAAAGCACATACTGAGGTCACATCATTGAGTTGGCGGCTTATTCAGGAGAAATTCTCAGGGAGTAAAAGAGGGAAGATCCAGAGAAGCCAAACCACCCCTCCGAAGTATTCGGCTGACCCTGTGCCCCATTCCCGGACGCTGCCACCATGGGCCACAAATCCCTGACATGCGCAGACACCTGCTGCGGACAGTGAGTCAAACGCAAGCCTTCATCCTTCGTGCCTTCAGGGAAATCTCTTCCACCTGTGCACACATCGACTTGGCACAGTTCAGGGCGTTTAAAGGAATGTTTTGGGGAAAAGCAAGCAATAGGGCAGCGTTCAAAGTCTACATCAGATTTCAGCAATAAGCATTGCGGGGAGGTGTGAAGTGTGAAAAAAGTCTGGGCTCAGTTGTAAAAATGAGAACCTGAGCATGTTTCTAAGGATCTGTGGGAAAGTGGCAGAGGGTGTTGGAAATCTTTCAGAATAAAGGACAAGCAAGCGTATGTAATAGCAGTTAGGTAAAAATTCATAATGTATGTTTGCCTAACCAATATAGAATACAGGATGAATATATCCAAATGAGTATTTTTATGTTTCCTTTATATCGTTTGGATTTATTCTGGGAGTTGGAGTTAATGCTCTTTGGTTACCTGTTCCTTCTCTATGTTCTTTGTATCTGCAAACAGCAAGCAAGTAATCAAAAGAGGGTCTAACAGCTCCTGAGCTAGTGTGAGAAAGAGCGGACCCGAGTGATGCATGCCTGCATCTGGCAGGTGCCCGAGAGGGTGGCTCATGTCTCCATGAAGAGCAGATACCGAGGTCCCAAGGAGCCAGCCAGCGCTGGAGGGAGGGTGTGAACTGAAGCTGTGTTTTCCGAAGCTCGCGGAAACACAGAGGAGCGGTCAGAGCTTGAGCGCAGAGAAAGACCATGTGGCGGGTTTCTGGGTTAAGTAGCGCCATCTGGGCTTGTGCATGCGAGTTGCTGCCCAGCGGAAGCAGGTCACCCACAGGAGAGCAGACGCAGAGAAGCAAGGAGCTCGGGGTCCGGGGACACCGATGCAGTCTTAGTGACAGGAGGTGACCAAGGTCCTAACAGAAGGTGGAGCTCTAAGGCTTAGGTCAAGCAAGAGCGGGCTTCTCAGACTCAGTCAGGCACCTCCAAAAACCAGCCCCACAGCTTCACTGACTTCAGAACCCCGGGGGTTCAGCAGCAAGTCTCAGGCCACACCGAGAGCGGGGGCATGACGGCTATCTCTGGAGACTCTAGATGGAAACGGGAGCCTGTGCGACTGACTTGGTGCAGGTACGGCTGAGGGGCTGCCGAGGGGGAGCTGTATCTGCTGGTTGTCCTGATGTGTCAGATGTGATGAACACTCAGTATTGTTTTCATAAACCCAACATCCGTGAACTTGGAATCATATCTAAGGAGTTTGATCAACGAACTGAGGAGCTCTAGGGACCCAAGTTCTCTTTCTCTCTGCCACATTGCATCTCAATTTCCCTTCACTATGGGCTTCAGACCATACATCTCGCCCTTTTTTCTTTTGTAGCTTATCCTTCTCTTGGTCATGTGAGTCTTCATCTTATCAAACCGTCTACGTTGCTATAAACCTGACAAATAATGCCAAGGATGGCATTTTTTGTAGCTCATACTCCATCCTTGCTGTGATGGGTTGAGTTCCTTTGCAAACAGGTCCCAGGTTCTTACCTCCTTCCTTCCTGTCAGTATGAGCCACTCTGATCTCTCCCACAACAGACCTCATGCCTACCTGAGAGCCGCCTGGTTTGCAGCTCTGTGTCATGAGGAGCCTCAGATATCCCTGCAGAAGTGACCCTTCTCCTGTCACCTCCACGCTGATATAACGGAGTCACCTCAGGTTGGACATCCTCAAAGTCAAGCTCACAATTTTGACCTCCAGCATGGTTTTTAGTTCTTGAAGAATGCTCCTGTTACCTTTCCACATCATCAAGCTGCAATTCTTTCCAGGTGTTTCCTTCCCCTCACTTCCCATAGTGCACACAAAACTAGTTTGACTTTATCCTTTAAAAAGTGTTCATATCTATTTACCACTCCATGTTTTCACTGCTACTGCCTAATTATGCAGACAATGTTCATGGAAACCCTGAGCCATACCGAGCTTTGGCTTGAGGACTTTATGAAAATTGTTTAGTTTACACCCACAAATAGTTTGTCAAATAGGTTCCGTTACGATCTGCATTGCATATGTGAGGGGTGGAGTTTATCAGAGTTATGTGACTCCCGCTAGCTCCACAGAGTAGAGACAAAGTTCATTTTTGTAAATTCATGATGTGCTACCCCTTCAATTTCTGATCCTGACTTTTGAAAGTTCCTTTATTACTTGGATGACTGAGCTAACTTTTTAACTGATCTTCCTGAAACAACTTAGTTGATTCTTTCCGAAATACTGTCCATTGTTTCTCCATCCAGACGTTGGGCAGATTTCCTCTGGTTCCTAGTGAAGAACAAAGCGCTGGTCAGAGACCTACAAGCTGCTCACTGGCCTGGCCGACACCTCCCCAGACCCACAGAGCCCTGACTCCTCCTGCTTCCTGCGGCCTGCTGGGTGCTGTCCATGGTCCGCTCCCACTCCCATAAGGCCTCTGGACAGTGACGAGGGTTTGTGGAATTCCCCTCTCCTGTCGGCATGATTGATTAAACTTCGGATTCTACAACATTCTATTTAAAGTCCACAAGGGCAGAAACTTATATCTACTTTTTTTTTTTCTTCAAGCCTAGAGCATATTACTTAATAAATATTTTTCAGGGCAACAGGGATTTTTAAATTTTTTTATTAGTACGTGTTTCCAGTACATGATGATTACACTTATCATGGGGAGTTTGTACATGTACATAACACATCTTAATTCTCTTTTAACCCCTTCTCCTCCCATTCTGCCTTGCTCCCTCCAACATTTGAACCCCTTCCCATTTGAAAAAGATCTCTCTACTTTTTATTACCTTTTTATTACTTTGTTCTTTATTTATATTTTGGGTTATTCATGTAAGAGAAAATGTGCAGTATTTAAAGTTGTGTGTCTAATTTATTTCACTTGACATTACTTGGAGGTGCATCCATTTTCCTGCATATGTCTAGATGTTGTCCTTGTTATGACAGAATAGATCTTCTTTTAAAGATAATAAAATCCTAATTGTATGATGCTTTTACACATTGATGCATACCACAGTAGAAAATATGATGAAGTGGGCTAAATTAAAAGGAAAAAAGCATAAGGGAAAAGGGAACAAAATGAAAATTGCCCATTGATCTTCATTGAGAAATAGCCATATTTTATTATATCTCATTCCAATTCTTCCATATTACATTCTGCCTAAATTTTTCCAACTATAATTCATTTTGTCACACTAGAGAATTTAATGTTCATTACCTCAGTGGCTAAATACAAGTACACAATGTTAAGACACTGTGATTTACCCTTCATAACACAAAGGGCTAGTTCTGTTGTTTCCAATCAGTTTGTGTCAAAATTTCAGGCCTCATATTATTATATTGTCAATTAGTTAATTAAATAATCAATTAAATATAATCAATTGTCAATTAATTATAAACTCAGACTTAGGAATGTTTTCTTCAGTGTAAATTCTCACCCCCAAAATCTCATTTTTAACACGTACAGAGTCCACCAAAAAAAATGGACACACACTTCAGCAGTTCACCGTATCAGTAAATGTCTGGAAGCTCATGGCCACCCCTTGGAGCACCGAAGGTAACGCATGTTAACCTCATGATATCTCAATAAATGTAGTACTAAAATGTTTTTACAAGTTTTTATTTTCCTGATGTATACTTTTTTTGTGAATTCTGTATCTATCAACAGGTATGCATGTGTCTATTTATGGTTAGATAGGTATATCTACATATTTTCCAATATATTACTATTTTATAACTTTAATCTTTTCATATGAATTAGCAATATGCATATATTTTTAATATTTATATAACGATGGTTATCTATTTATATATGGATGTAGGTATATCCTCAGGCACTGGTATACAGATATGGATTTAAATATAGATGTATCCCAGGTGCCTGGAAGGGGTCTAGTCCCTGAAAATACAGGAGCAGGTGAACGGCCTTCAGACTCTCAAGGATGTAACCGGTTGAAATAATTTTACCACATATACCACTGTTACATTTCCAAAAACCTCAGAACTCAAAGATCACAATAAAACCCAGTAGTCATTTCTTTCCAATCTTTTTCTCTCTTGGTGTTTTTTACAGTTTTGTTGAAGTTGACATCGTGCGTAGAACCTACATGAGTGTGTACCGTGTATTCCCAAGAATACATACTGATCCTTAAAAACTGCCACAGTTGGAGTATGCTGCCACTGCCCCATGTGAAGACTCCTCAGAGTGTCATTAGTCCTTGTCACACTCCTGGAATGTGTTTCTTGCAGCTCTTTATTAGCTTTGTCAAAGGAACAACCTTGTGTGAGATGCCTGCCCGCGATGTTTTAGTCTGGGGGGGAATTGTGTGCACCAGGCTTCCCCTAAACTTCTCGAAAACCCTAACAATTTGAATCCAAACTAAGATTTACCCTTTACTTTAAACTTCTTTCTACAAATTAAATCAAGTGAATTCGGAGTCATCAAGTATGGTTTCTCCATTTTGCATTAAGCATGTAACTTTTGGGGGGGACTGTGCGCAGGCTGTTTAGTTTGCACATTATATTGCAAATGTAGATACATTATTTAAATTTTACTGAGACTCAGGATACTAAAATCACTGGTCCTTCCTAAGAACAAGAATTGACCACTGATTTAATATTTTTTTCGTAGTGATGGATTTATTCTTCTGGACCTTTAAATATTGAAGTATATGGTCAGCCTGGTGGGTGCCACTTAATCTCACAGTCGTGTCCTGTTGAAAAGTCATCGATCCAACTGAAATGAATAACTGCACCCCAGACGACGACTAATCGCTCTCAAACTTTTCAGGACTTTCGGAGTTTCTCACAGGGCAACACAAAGCTAGAAGGAATATCAAAGAGCTTTGGGGACTGTGTGCACAAACCTAATAACTTGGCTGATTGTTCTTTGGTTGACAATAGAAAATGGTAAAGCGTACAGAAATCACATCTTTCTACGTCAAAACATAGACAGTTCGCAATAGAATCACTCGAAAGTGAAGATTAGGGCAGGTGATTTCAATAGTCCTTCTATTTTTCAGCTTGTTATATCAGAATAGCATGGTATGCATCACCTTGCTGTTTGGACTTAAATTTTCACAGCTATTTCATACTCATTTTTAATACACAGTAATTTTTCCACTTAGCTAATTCACTGCTTCAGTCTGACCTAATTTTTGAACTGAAGCAGTTACTTATTAGATTAAGCCCAAACACACAGCCATACCTAGTTTTTTTTTTTTTTCACAAAAATCCAAATTTGAACAAATGTCTCTTCGTATTTTTAAGTGTTTTTTTTCTTCTGCTATTTCACTGTTTTACTTGATGCAATATTAACATTAAATGGGAAACCTCCATGAAAAATGTGATGGATTGCAATGTTGAATAAAAATACTGTTTCATATTATTTAAAATTACCTCATATTTCTCCGTGTCCCATTACCAAGGTACAGACATGAAAGAGAGAGAACGTAACTTGAAAAGACACTTAGAAAAAATATACACAAGTGTTTTCCTCATGATTCCTTTCCTCAGAATTGAAAGAAATTAGCGTGACTTTTCCCTCTTACCACCTAGCTCTTCAATTCTTGTTACATACCTCAAACTTCTTCCAATGAGAAGACGGAAACTCAACACTTAAAGATTTTTAAAGGACAAATACTGCCAAAATAAAATTTATCGTGGTCTTTAGATTATAGCTATTTAATTTTTGAGTGAGGGGCAGGAGGCAAACAGAGCAGCCCGAAATTTTCTAAACAGTATTTCGTCATTAACACATTCTCATTCACTCGTGATCTAAAACAGAATCAATTCAACCCTAAGCCTTGAGAACCACGAAGAAGCCACAAGGTTCCTCTCCACAGACGCCTTTGGTTCACAGGCTGCAGGGAAAAGCATTCCAGACGTCGCTGGAGAAACCACTCAGAAACAAGTGCTGGTGTGGAGCTGTGTACAAGGAAACAGAAAAGGAAATACAGGGCCTTCTAATACACAAGGGTGTCAAAAAGGAAACTATATATGTACGAGAAACTCAGGCTTGTATTAGTCTTTGAGAGCTGTTACAAATGGTGAAGCAAGTCTTGTGTTTGTTTTTGCTTTTTCCCACACAAAGAAATCATATTCCAGCCAGATGACAAAAGTGACTGATGTGTAGGTAGTCTGAAGTTCACATTTTCAGTCCGTATATGAGACTCTTGGCAGTTTCAATTACATAATCTAAAAATAATCAATATTAGCTCTCAATGAAACATATGAATATGTATGACTTACATACACAGTATAGAGGGTAGCCAGGCATGGTGGTGTGTGGTGTTAATCCCAGCATTCTGGGAGACTGAAGCAGGAGGATCACAGGGCAACCCTGTGTAAAAAGAGGAAAGAAAAGTGACTGGGGATGTAGCTCAGTGTGAGAGTCCCGGGTTCCATTTCCTAGTACTGAAAAAAGAAAGAAAGAAAAAGAAAAAGAAAAAAATATATATACAGTCAGAGAAGTTTGTATAAAGATCATAATGATTCATTCTTCTGCTAAGTGGCTTTTCCTATCACAGTTCAGATGTTTGCAGTTCTTGGGTGCGGCAATGGCTTTGCTTTTGCTTGTTTACTGTTGTTGCCGGTACAACTCCTGATTCACTTGAAGAAAAGGAGCTCTGGAGTCAGATTTATGTAGCAAATTCAATGCTGCTGCCCCTGAAGTGGGCGGGGGAGGGGGGACCAGTAACCTCCTCTCTGACCCCTTCGCCTACCAGTTAAATTAGAGATAATAATTGAAACTCCTGACACTGTGAAGCTCTGTGCACGATTCTGGCCCAGTGAAGTCATCAATTACTATGATTAGCTTTTGTGTCATTATCATTGTCTCCATCATCATCATAATCATCCCATCACTACTACAAATGAGATGCTACATAAAAGAAGAAAATGTTATGTTAATACAAAAGAATTGGGCAAGAAAAAAATACTACTTTGAAAAGCACAAAGTCAACTTAATCTTTTACTTCCAGAAGAAACCAGTTATGAAAGAATAAGAAAGCAGATCATTGTTTTTGTTTTTTTCTTTTTTCAAATAAAGTTTTATTTAAAAATTTCAATCAAAATATGCTTCTTTTCTTTTTGGCTTTTCTTCCAATGTGTATAAAATCACCACAGATCTTTCATAAGTCAAATAATTTTTATGTATTGCTACAGTATTGTTCTGATTCTTCACATAACCATCTTGAGTGAAGATTCTTAAATTTTTTTGTGAATATATTTGATGCAAGATTTTTTGTGAGTATATTTGATGCTGCATTACTGCTAGGCTGTAAGATCGGTAAAGGATATGGAGCAAAATAACATTTTGTTTGTTTTGAAAATGACCACTCTTCTGGATTTTTAACATTACAAAGACAAAATATTAAATGTAGGCAATGGGATCTTATTTTTCCTAAGGGATTTCAGAGAGAGTTTTGAATGGGGAGAAAGCACCTTGAAGTTGGAGCCAGAAAACCTATTTCAAATCCTCAAATCCACATCTTACCAGCTGGAGGATCTTAAATCAATCACTGATTTCTTTGAAGCTCTTTCTCCTTGATTCAAAATGAAGTGATAAAACCAACTATTTGTTTTTGTCGCAAGAATTAATTGATGCATGGGCTGGAGATTTAGCTCAGTGGTTAAGAGTGCTTGCCTTGCAAGTACAAGGCCCTGAATTCGATTCCCAGCACAAAAAAAAAAAAAAAAAAAGAATTAATTGATGCAAACTATTTTATGGACTGCTCTCTCATCTAAAAACCCAAGATAACATTCTTAATTACAATGGATGTTGTTCTAATTTAAACAGATGAAAAAGAATGACTCCTGGTCAACTGACTGAGAAGCTATATCTCCCAGCAAATGGGGTCTTTTTTTTCTTCTTTTCCAGAAATAACTAGTTCAGGATGATTATGATTTTTTTCTATGTCAGAAGCCAGTTTTCACCCCGCTGCTGTGTATGTGTGTGTGTATGAGTGTGTGTGTGTGTCCTTTAATAGTTTCATTATTTAAATACTACCTGTCTTTGGTATTAACTGCATTTATTTATTTATTATTTATTTATTTATTTTAATTTTTGGTTCTAGGGATCAAACTTAGCCTTGTGCTTGTGAGGCAAGCGCTCTAACCACTGAGATAAATCCCCAGCCCCTTACCTGCATTTTAATATCCATCCTGCGGCCCATTTTCTTTCTTTGACCGGAGGCTGCCCCATCGTCCAGACCTGCAGTGGGAAACAGTCTGCTGGCTGCCGGAGCTGCTTCCTCCTCCTTCCTCTGCAGGGCTTCACCTTCCACCTTCATGGGCTCTGTAATTATCCTGTCTGCGGAGTTCTTTTCTTTTCTCCATCAGCTTTGACAAGAAGATGGACCCTCCGCTCCAGATGACGTGCCATTGTTCCTGCAGCGCTAGCCCAACAGGAACTTCAGTGTTAATTGTGAAAAAGCGGCATGGGGTAAGGAGCTTTGATGAAATGAAATTACTGTTGTGCCATGATGTGAAGGGCCTTTAATTTTGCCATCTGGGTCTAATTGACAGAGAATGACTAAGAACTGTAGCTTGGAGAATTGGTGAACTT
Source organism: Hystrix cristata (assembly GCA_004026905.1). NCBI lineage: Eukaryota > Metazoa > Chordata > Mammalia > Rodentia > Hystricidae > Hystrix > Hystrix cristata. Next base: position 72,047 of record PVJO010004156.1, read on the forward strand.
TGCATATGGACAATTAACTAGAAAAAGAAGGAGCCAGTTTAGAAAATTGTGGGTATCTCTGCACACGACATGTCTGCTGCCTTTGGAGTATTCAGTCGTTTTTCCATCAAGAAGACGCCTTGCTTGTGCTGAAGAGTAGTTTGGATTGCAGTCGAGATTAGTGTTGAGCACTTAGACCTAAATAAAGATTTCAGTGTCCTCTGGAAGCCACAGCCTTCCTCCGAGGGTCTCCGGCTCCGCCCTGGCCTTTCCCCTGCGTCTTCGTCATGACCAAGTACCCTTTTGTCGAATCTCAGGCGGGGAATGAAATAACTCAACTGTGGGATTCAGCTGGGGCCTCATATCTGATAGAACATCAGAAAGCTTATCCTATCAATTCATATTGTATGTAAAAAGAAGTAAATTTGCTTTATTTGCAAAATAGTTTTTATTTCCACAAAAGCATTAAAGAAAGCTCCGTTAAAAACTAGATATTTAAAAAAATAATTTGAAGGGAAAGGGACCACAGCATGGAGGGTGGGAAGGGAGGAGAAAGGAAGGAGACGAAAGAAGAATCAAAATGTGCTATGGACATATACCAAGTCCCCATGAGGAATGTACTCATGGTGTACTATAAAGAGGTACTAATAAAAAGGAAGTTAAAAAACATAATTCTGCAGAATAGATAAAAAGAGCTCATTAATTTTCAAACAACATTTTGTTTGCCAATCTTAATCTTTTAACTGATTTTTTCGCTTATTTTTTCAAACCAGGAAGCTTGAACAAATATATATATATATATATATATATATATATATATATATATATATATATATATATATATATGACTTAGGTTTTATGGTTATCACAGAAAAAAATTTTCAAGGTAGAATTATTTTATTGTAGAGTCAATAAAAGCACTTATTTTTTTCTTAGAAATGTATATAAAGGTGAATTTTAAAACACTGTTGTGGTTTTCACCATGACATGGCAAAATAACATTTGAAGTTTATATTCTTTTCACAATCATCATGGTTTTATACATGAAAGTTACATGTAGGAGGGTATTGGACTGTACAGATTTTATTTTACATTTGAAATTATGTGCCTGAGTATTACTATATTAGGTCTAATCGGTGCTTTAGAAAGCACCTACAAGGGGAAGGACATTCGGGCCTGAAGTTCAAAATCCTGTTGCGTGGTTTCATGGGGGTCCCTGGAGTCAGCTCTCTGGAACACAGTAGAACATCTTGTACTGATTCAGGAAGAATTAAAAGTACGATCCTTTTATTCATTCATCTGTTTATGGACTTATAAAGAAGGATAAACTTCAGTCATTTGCAGGAAGATGGATGTACCTTGAGACATCCTGGTAATCAGACACACAAAGTTAAGCATCATATGGTCTAAATGATATGAGAAACCCAAAGTATAAATAGATAGCAAAATAAAAGATATATAATAGGAAAGAGGGAGATAGTTTTTTTTTCAAAATTGAAAGTGACCAAAACATCTAGGGTGGGTAATAGAAGAGAAGGAAAGGAAATGAAAAAGAATTAAAATGGGGTATGTGCTTGTATTGATTCTCCACAAGGAACGTAATCATTAAACTCTACAAAAATGCACTTACTAACATAAATAAAAATAAATCACTCACAGCTCCATGAGCAAAATCAAGAGCTTGGTATGTGTAACTGTAACACAAGTATATTAAAAGCTCAATTTGTAACTTCTATATAATCCTTAAGGGAAATTGGAGGAATTAGCTGGTTTTGAACATTGCAAATTTTAATGGAATGAAGAAAAATGTGAACAAAACCCTAAAAGGAAATATACCTATATTTATATTTAAGTTATATTTGGTAAAGAGGAAAAGAGCAGATAAGAGATTTTAAGAATGCCTTAGGAGGAATCACAGGATATGAATGAAGGAGTTTGCATTTGGCAAGTGTCCTGAGAGCTAAATACGATGTCCACTTCTTACTCACCTCTTCTGGCATCTTAGAGACACTATTTATACATGTTAGTAAAGTAAATGGTTCTGTGTCTGTTGTTATAAGATGGGGTTTTCACCCAGGTCTTGCAACATATTGGCAATGGTTTTTAGAAGGAAGAGAAATTTTTGAGGGGAAACATGCAATACGCTTTTACCAGTATCTAGGCATGAAAACACTTCGCATGTGTTGAAAAGTATTTTCAAAATAACAAAAGGCCATTTTAATATGTACAGGTGGCCTAAGAATTATACCCAGACTGATTTCCTTTATACCATTTCAGTATCCGGAAATCAATCTTTAGCAGCATTACAGGCGTCACACACAGGAACATGAGAGGCTGATGAACACTTTCCTTGGTCAAGTCAGGCAATAGGGCCAAAATGAACATGCCAACATCTTCATCGTAGTCATAAAATTTACTTAGGATAACAAATGTGTTGCAAAAAAGAGATACTGGCCTGACCGTGTTCTGCACTTCCGGCCCAGTGAAAGGCCCCTCAGAGAGAAGCCGACATTGGAACACCTGCATTAAAGGGTGCTGCTCCAATAGCTTTTTTGTTATTTTAAAAAAGTGTATTTCTTGAATCAAATGCCACTCCCCATGTGTCTTCTGTATACTACCATTACGCAGTAATGAGATATTCCATATTCTGGTATCAGGCTTCTGTTTCTCTCCACGCCTGCCAAAACATCCTTTTTTAATAACACCCTAAACCAGGTCTTTCCTGCGCTTCCTCTTGTATAAATGTATTCTCCTTCCTGTGCTTTATTAACATCCCCAGTGCTGTCTCCTAGGTAAAAGATTAATTACCTGGCTGTGACTCACAGAATTGGAGCAGCAGCTAAATTGCTGAGGGACTAGATCAGAAAATCGGTTGTTCCTATGTCAGAGCTAAACCTCTGTAGAAGAGAAATAAAGACACCATCTTCAATATAGTGCCATGCCCATGTAGGAGGACAAAAATGCCTCAAATATTCTTAGCAAACATCAGTAGGCCAGTAACCAGCGCTGACAAATAGGTTCTCACTTCATCATGAGCGTCTCTTTGTTGCCCATTAATTAAATTTGGGTTCCCTGTCTTGCTCTGAAACCTCAATAATGGGTATGTGCTAGGGGAGAATGAAAATCTCACTACTAATTAAAGTCATCATTGTGATTTGTAGTCTTTGAAGTTTGTTTGTCTTTCCAAAGTGCTATTCCTGAGATAATGTTTTATTTCTTAACTTTTTAAAAGAAATCCAAAACTCTTGAGTATCACTGTACAACAAAAATTTGTCAAAATTAAAGAATACCACACCTCTCATATAACACACAACAGAAGCACACTGTATTTTTTGTCTGTTATCAGATAATGATTTAGACTGTGTTGAGTAAATTGTTGGAAAATTTAAAAAGAAAATTAGAAGTTCATGAGAACGATTTTAGTTCACACAGTTTGGGAAGGTGGCTATGAGGGACAGTCCATTGTACACCAGCCCGAAATGTAAGTGTTCCACGTGGGATGGTTTGGGGAAGAGAATTCAAGCCCGGGAAGCTATGGACATATAGACAAAAGCATCTTCCTAGCACAGGTACCAGATACACTTCTCTTGTTTCATAAATAATTAACAGTAAGCACACACATGTGCGCATGCACAGGAGAACACACACACACACTTTTTAAGGTACATGTGATCTGTCTCCTATTCTGTACCAAAAAACAAAAAAAAAACCCTCCACAAAGAAAGGAACTTTCTTCTGTCCACTACTATATCTCCAAGACCAAAATAAATTGCAATCAGAGAATATTCTCCATAAATATATTTTGAAGTGAATTAAATAACTTATTGAATAAATATGTCATTCTAGGATATCACAGAAGGAATAACAAAAAAGGAAAAACACTTCGCCCTGTTACTTTTCTGTTTATTGTTTTTGGCAAAACTTTCCATTAAATAGTGTTTGATGTGCTATACTTTGTGGCTGTGCTTGTTCTAAATGTTAAGAGAAGCAAACAAAGCAGGTGGGAGAACTCTCCTTCGGGAGGTCAGAATACAGCACACACCAATGCGATGTGGATGAAATGAGTTAATGAGAATAATAAGACTGGAACTTTATTGTTATAGAATTAATAATCATTTTTTGGAAATATCAAGGCACAAAGTAGACAATGCAAAGAATAACAACTTTTCTTCCTATGCATCAATACAGGTTATAATTGCCTTGTGTTAAATTTAAGAGTCAAATTTTGATTTGGAATCTAAAATAATCAGAGGGTTATAAAATACTTAAAAATGCATTTTATTTGTGTTTAAATTTCTTTCAATGAAATATTTTTAAGCTTATAGAAAGTTATATTATCTCTATTAGTTTTGGATAATTTTTCAAATAGTAAATCAAGTGGTCAGTAATTAAATTTGTATACGTGACATCCACTCAACCAAAAGCAGAAATGGATCCAAAGAGAACAGTTATAAGCATTCAGCTAAGGCAGCATCGGAAACCATGAACATGGCTTTAAACAGAAATACTCTTTTCTGTAAGAGTATATCTCTAACAACAAAAAAGAGAAAACAAGTTGTAATTTTTTTTTTAATTCATAAGAAACAAGGAGATTTTCAGCCTCTTTGGTAAACATGAGAATACAAAATTAAGTATATTAAGAGTTCTATTTTATAGTTGATAGAATGTACAAAAATAAATGTGATAAGTGTTGGCAAAGACATGGATCAGTGGGCAGCTTGCACATAGTTGGTGGGCATATAACATGGCATGGAAACTGCATATTACCACACACACTACTTTCTCCCACACCTCTTTACCATAGCCATGTTTCTCATTGAATGTACTCAAGTATATATTTACTCACTCACTTCTTTAAGTATTTGTACTTTTACTGAAAGATTCAAGGTATTTTTTTTTCCAATGAAGCTATTGGTAAATGTCTTGGTCAATAGAATCTTCTGTATTCAATGATTTTCCTACTTCTAATGTTCTGTGTATCCCAAACTCAGTATCCAATAAAAAAGGCAGAGAAAAGGGAATTCAGACAATAACTGATCTTCCAAAAGGAATGAGATGTGAAATATAATTATACAAATTTCCCAAGATAAATATTATGTATCACAAACATGTACTAATAAAATAAAATTTAAATGATAAAACAATTAAACTTAATCTTTGAAAAAATAACTATTTTCATAACAAGATATCAATTTAAAAGTTTCCAGAACACCAACTTAAAATAAAATTCTTTGGTTATTAACACTTTGTACCAAATTTGTTATATTAATTTCTCACTAAATTGATATAAACTAAGTAGCCTATTTTTAAAATGATTCAGAAATGAATTGCTATCATTAAAGAACATCTCCAGGGTCAACTCATTCTAACCACCTCTTCACAGAGAAACCAAAAGTTTCATCATCTTTTGGGAAATCGAAGAACTTGATGCCCTTATAATTATATATTTCAAGGAAACCTGGGTCAAAACAGATTATTGCCCATTAAAACCAACACTTACTTCAAAGACAACATTTTCTCCATATTTCCCAGATGTTAGCTCAATGGTTGCCACATCTCTTACCATATAGTCACAGAAAAATAGTGAAAACACAAAGAAATAGAAAATGAAATTACAAGATATTTCTAATTACAATAATGTTGATTAAATGCAATTACAATTCATTTTTAATTTTTGTTTTCTGAACTAGTGTCTCTATTACAATTAATTGCATACTTTGTTTGAAAACATGTACCAACTTCCCACAATGAATGTAAACATTATGTACTTCACACGTATTAAGTATATAAAATTAAAAATAAAATAGGCTCAAAAATTCAACCATTCAGATTAATCAGCTTTAAAGACTGTAGGTAATTTTAAAAATGTATGCAATTAATTTGAGTGACTGGATGGTTGGACAGATGGAGGAATTAAGGGCTCCGCAAAGGCCTAGAGCTGATGAAGAAATCAGATCAGTGGAGAAACCCAAAATATATTTGAAGAGCAAAATAAAATATAATAGGAACTAGGGAGATCCTTTTTAAATGGGAAAGGGGACCAAAAATGGAGAGAAGGGGAAGAAAGCAAGGAAAAGGGATAAAAGAGAGAATTGAAGAAAAATGCAAATAGACGTTTTGCAATTGGGAAGGAAAACAAATGTTGGTGGGAATAGGGAGGGATGAGAGGAGAAGGAGACAGAAAAGAAGCAAGGTGTGTTACATCCACGTGCAAACTCACCACGCACAATGAATGAAGTCATTATGTATCTCAAACATGTACTAATAAAAAATAAAAAGAAAAAAGAAAAAACTATGTTTCAAATTATATAAAAATTATCTATCTAAAATATTAAAGAAATAAACACTATTATTTTCAAACATTGACGTATTAGTCAACAAACCAAAGTCATTTTAGTAGAGACAATTGCCAAACGAAAATATCTAAATAGGTTTAACCCATGAGATCAAAAATTAGTTATTTTGAAAGAAGAATTTTGCTATGTATATTTTATTCTCATAGCTAAATTATAGTAATTTATTCAGTTGTTTTATTGGGTATGGGTTTCCTTTTTATCTGATATAAATGTTATATTCTCCAAATTGTACTGAGTATTTACAGAGTAATCAAGAATGAGTCTTTACTAATACACAGTCAGAATGACACAAGAATCTCAGAGCCCATATCAGCACATTACCTGTCATGTGGACATTGCGACCTCCCAGCTGTTTAGAATAACAGAACTGGGCCTATTTATGTATGGATGCTTTATGTATGGCTGCTTTCATGTTATGATACAGAGTTGAGTATTTATAAGAGACCTACCTCAATGCATAAAATATTTATCTGGGCCTGTGCAGAAATAGTTTTTAATCTCTAACCAATACAATTTGCCAATACCTGCAGGACAGCAAATTGTAATGACAATTCGCAAGTTTGTGGCATTACATGCTCCATCTATCTATTGAGTCTTTTAGGTTCCTGTAACAGCTTTAGAATTCACAGCATTTGTGGAACTTATATTCTTTTCACATATTTTATACATAAAATTCCTATTTTTGCACAACACAGTGATATAACTACAATCTGTGCAGATCTTTTCTCTTTAAATTTTGAAAACTTATAACATGCTTTTTACCATTTTGCTCTTGGATTCTTAAAAAATAAGCTGAAGTGAAGACTACCATTTCTAAAAGAACATTTTTTTTAAACAATACTGATCTCCTTTTTGTGGCACAGAGAACCGAATTTTCATTTTGGTTTTTAATTTGTCCTCCAAATAGGCACCAGTTCTCCAGTGTGCTCACATATTCCCTTCGGCTTCACTTCCCTCCACGTAGTTCTCTTCCCCTTGTTTTCTTCCACCAACAAATATTTCATTTCGCCAGAATGCATTAGATGTGATGTTAACTGAGCAAAATTTGAGACTACTTGCTTTGACAGAGGTATATTGTGTGAAATTACTTAAGGAGGAAAGATGTGTGTTTTGAACACAAGAAAGGCTAAGGATGAATGACTACCAAGAGTGGGTAGGCTAGGGTTTTGGACATTGCAAAGTGGCTTTTTCAGGAGGGACACGGGTAAAATCCGGAACTTGAGAAGGTAGTAAAGGGTTAAAATAAGGCAAATGACAGGGAGGAAGGAACAAACCTGATGGGGCAATAATGACAGATTATATCTAGTTCCAGTATCGGGACTAACCGAGAAAACAGAGCACAAGAAAGTGAGGTGTTAGCATTACGCTTGCTTCCTCCATGCCTTCTAGTCTCTTGGTCCCCCGGCCGAGGAAGAGCCCCACAGTGAGCCCATTCTTAAGGGCCAAGGTCTCGGTCTTCACAAAGCTCAAATTAGTGCTAATCCTTAAAGCACATTAATGTTTACCCAATCTGGTTTTTTAGGGGCGTGCAGCACTGGGGATCCAATCTAGGACTTCGTGTGTATTAGTCAAGCACTCTTACCCTGAGCTGTACACCACTGTCTTTATTTTCCATTTATTATTCTGTCATTTTTTTTTATTTTTGCTTTCATGTATTGTGTTAAATTTTCCTGCAGTTGTTTTATATTTCTCATCACACCTCTATTTTAGAATTTATTGTTTGGAATATTGATATATCATTATTGGAAGAACCATTGGCATTATGGTTCTTCCTTTACCAATATTGAGAAATTCTCATCCCAAGATTTCCAACATATAACTTGTGTAAAAGAGCCTGCACCAAAAATATTGTGTAAAATAACTAAACGAATCTATAAATAGATATGCATTTTTAGCCTATGTTGTTTCACTATTGAAAATCACATTTATTTTTATACGATGAAGTATGTCATAACGGATACTTAGAAAATATAAAAAAATTGAGATTTTTTTCAAGATTTTTTGAAAATTATCTCCATTAATGTATGTGGATCATTTTCTATATCTAAAATAGTCTATGAATTTTATTTCCAAAAATAATTCAGTTGGTACATATTATTTTGCAACCATAACTTTTATTTTGAACTTGTATCCATCTATCTCAATAAATGTTACCTAATTTAAACCAAGATCCAAATTTAAAATATAGAATTTCAAAGATCACTTTCAGAAAAATAAAAGATAATTCACAGAATAGGGAAAATATTTGCAAACCATATGTCTGGTAAGGGATTCATATCCAAAAGGTAAAACATACAAATACATCTCAAAAATAAAAAAAAATAAGTTAAAACCACAAAATACATAAGTATACATTTCTGTAAGACAATAATAATATTAATAATAAGCATGTGAAAAATGCTCAAATCATTTATTAGGGGACTCCAGATCAAAACCTTAGAGAGATATCATTCTATTTCAATATGGATGACAATCATCAAAAAGTTGGAAAACTACAAATGTGAGGATGTGGGAAAACTATGATCAACTGCACTGATAGTGAAAGTAGACATGATGTAGAAGCTGCTCTGGGAAACAGTTTGGAGGTTTCTCAAATATGAAATCAGCATATGACCCAAGAATTCTACTTCTAGATACACACCCAAGAGAATTAAAAACGTGTGCTCACAAGAAGCGTATTCACCATTGCATGGATGGATAAAGAAATGTAGTGTCCACATCCTGTGAAGCATTATTCAGCCATAAAAAAGGAACAAAGGGACTTCTACATGCTCTAATGTAGAATGTCTGCTAATGATGTGTTTAATCACTGTGCAGATAGATATTAATGATGATTAAACGGTTCTAAATTTATTAGCACTGAATGGTGGGCTTTGAAACATGAATTTTATTATATGTCATCATAAACCCAAAATTGCATACGAAAGCACAATTACGATAGTGGCTTACATTTATAGCAATAAGTTTATATTGGTTAAAAATAAATAAACCCCATTCTTAAAATACGGTATTTTCAACTTGTCTTTTTACACTGTATTACTGTACAAACCTGCAAATGTGTGTTTTATAAGTTATATAGTAGAATTTTAACAGTATTTTTTTTCTTCAATGAGTCCACGTTTTTCATCTTTCATTCCACATTCCTGCTTTTGCCCCGTCCCCCACCAAAAACAATTAAAGTTCACGTTTACCCCAAAGCCTCTTCAACTTCTTTTATGATCCTAAAGGAGGATCTATCTAGGTCTATCTAAGGAGATTCACAGAGTCACCTTTCTGCCATATAGTTTTCAATACTTTCCTTTCCTTAGAATATTTCATATATGATTGGACACAAAGTTTTTATTTGTACTCCCAAACTTTGCATATATATCATCTCCACCACTCCTAAAGTCACTCAACGAAGTAGCACTTAGCAATGTTCGAGGGATTCTGGCAAATGCTGTATTTTAAGGGCAGGGCAAAGGCCTGGCCGGGAGCTGAGCAAACTCCTGGGAAGCGGTCCGCTGGGCTGCGCAGGCCCGCGCGCCTTTCCCCAGATCTCGGCACGAGGTGAGTCCGCCTGCTCTGCCCGGCATCCTGCACCGCTGCCCGCAACATCTTCGCCTTCGTTCTCCATTACTCTTGGCTCTTGGGCCACCGTTGTATTCCCAAACTGCGACTCCCCTCGGAGATGCCTGTGAGTCCTGGTCTTCCTGCCGAAGCTGGGCGACCATGACGGCACAGTGAATACAGATGACAATGTCCTCATCCCTGAGATGTTAATGCTTTTTATGCGATCATGATGGCTGCATCATACAGCAGGCGACCGCTTCATTTCAGATTGTTTGACATTATGACTGAAAAGACAGTCTTTTGTCTTAAAGTTAGCAGCAAAGCATTTTATATGGATACTTTTACATTTTTATGTTGGCCGCCTCGGCAAGACACACCTCGGGCTGCAGTCTTTCTGTGCTCCTGGGTGAACCTGACTATTAAAGCAGAGAAGGCTCCGAGGCCACGCCCGCGCTCCTGCGGGCTGGCGCAGACTCTAAACAGGATTTGGAAGTTCTGAAGTTTATTTATAACCACTTCAGAGCATTTATATCTGGATTACAAATCAGTAAGTGCTTATTCATAAGAGATTTGCTTGTAATCCATATAAAAATAAAGAGAATTAAAATCAAGCTGAATCTTTTCATGTTTGGCTTAATGATAATCTTAAGCCTCACTTTTTTTTCTTACATGCTCATTCTTTGATTATTTGGACTTGTTTACATGCACTGATGTGAACCTTGAAATGTTATAGATTTTTAAATGCCATATTTTATCAAATATGAGCTAGGTGCATTTCATATTTTAATATGTCCACATTCAGAATGCATCTTACAGTTTTCACCAATCACATTACACATAGGACACATTTTTGACACAGATCAACATAGGTTAGAGCTTGTTAAATTTTCTCACTTTTAGTTTGCTTGTGTATTTATGGTATCACATGAGAGGATTTAATAGTCAATTCAAATGCATTCAAAAATACTATACCATGAGTCAGCATTAAAAAGAAAAATAATAATTATTTTTTTTTATAGGTAAGCATGCAACTCCAGCAGTGCAGATAAAATTTGGTTTCAGGAAAGGAAATATTTATTATTGGAGGGTTGAATATAATTTCATATTTTCTTGCAAATCAACAAGATCATTCTTTCTGAGACCCGTAGAAGTAGGATATCCAGAAGTTGGTGAAATTCTACTGCATTTTGCTTGAGTTAGGATTGTGTGAACCACAATACAGAGTGGAGACGATGTTCAAATAATGCTCCATATAGCCAAGAACAGGTGAAAAAGTTCAAAGCAATGAGGAACAGGAGCAACAGATTTATGTGTCAAAAAGGATTAATAAGTGTCAAGCAGCAGTTTATCCAGTTGATGTTGCGCAAAGAACAGTACTGGAGAGCCCCAAGGAAGGCTTATACGGTGCATGAAAACACTCTGCTTTGGTAATTCTCAAAGAAAGGTGATTCGAAAGCCTTGAGCTCTGAATGTTAAATTAACAACAAGAGTTAATTTAATTTCATTTTTTTGTCTTCAGCACAAGAGATATGCTAAAATCTGTGTGTAAATTAAGAGAGCTCTTCCATTAGATGTAAAATAATCTATGTGATACAGAAAAATACACCCATAAGGAATTATGAGACTTAAAGTCTCAAGTGACCACAGATGCAAGTACAAACAATTTACTGGGCAAGGACCAGTGGCCCACATCTATTTTTAGAGGAGGAGCCATGGAAAACTTCAGCTGAAGATGTGACACTGGAAACGTGAGTGGAAGAATGAATAAGAGATCCCTACTTAAGGAGCAGACAATCATTCGGAACAAACGAAACAATGAAGAACAGGCCTGAGCAAAAAAGGGTCACAAGTCTGAAGCAGCAAAATTACATGGAAGAAATTTAATACAGCTTGGAGAAGAGGGTTCCATGAGATAAATGCACATGACTTGTTACAGAATTAATCAAGTTATCCTTGAAAGTGATGTTCAGCAGATATTATTTTCCATTCTATGAGCAAGGAGCATTTATGTGACATGATGAGATTTGGGTTTCACAAGTAGATGTTTTTGGACAGAGATAAGGATTGGCAAGAGAAGATACAGTAGGAGTGTTCTGGAGCCTACAGGAGCTATCCTGGGTAACATTTAGCAAGAGTTTAAATGAGTGGATTGGCCACAGATGAGGAAGGAAATATGCCTATTTGGAAGATGTCAAGAAAGGAAATCATCAGGAAGTAACAATACAGGTAGAAAGGTCGAAGGTGATGGATTCAGGAGTGATTCTGAGGTGACTGGCTTTCATCATTCAGAAAGGAAGCATATTGATAGCTTCAGACCTGAGAAAAGGGAGAATAAGTACCTGTGGAATTTGTTGAAGTGTTTCACGCCCATAGGACTTGGAAGTAAACACCCGGGTAGATAGGACTGACATTAAAAGTCATTAAAAAGTCGTTAAACTTGAGGTCCTTTTCAGTGATAGAAAGTGTGGAAAATAATCCAGATTCATCTGGGAAACTTGAAACAGCTCCTAATCCACGATGTGAACATCGCGGTGCTAGGCTTCCATCTTGGAGCAGTTTGGTGCATGTGAACTAGCATATTGTACAGAGACCGTAGTGACAAGATGGCTTCTATCCAAACTGGGAGAAATGGCTGACCCTCAAATGGTCATCCACAAAATTATGGGACATTCATAAAATGCTTCCTGCAAGAGTATTTAAAATAATTACAGCTTTGTGTTCTGCATCTGCAGCCCTACTTTCTTTCAGTGGACATTGCTCATCTGGGTACTCAATATTTAATTATTCAACGGTCTGTGCACCTTCAAACAATATTATATACATATATTCAATATTTTGCGTTTAAGTATATGACAATACATATTAATAGCAACTAATATATATTATGTGAATATTAATATATTCACACAAATGCATACATATAATCAAAATACAGATACATATGCATGCTCACATATGAAAATCGTATGGGAAACTGCGACCCATGAACTATATTAAAAAACTTTCTAAATAGCTTTTATTGGCACAATAGATACTATAAATAAGAGAAAGAAATATTATGATGTTGGATGTGAATACAAATACTATTAAAATCATGAAATAATATCTCAATTAGTTAACCTATAAATTTAACATTATCCTGATAAAAACGGCTACAGAGATTATTTTATATTAGACTGATTTTAAGCTTATGTGAAAAAATTAAAAATAAAACGCTTAGGAAATTTTAGGAATAAAAGCATAATGAGTACTCACTACAACAACCATAATTAAATCATATTTTCCAAAAAAACATAAAATATAATGATTTTGGTAAGGGATAGAAGATTAAAACAATGAGATAAACTATATATGAGTATATCAGATAAATTTGTAGAAGTCAGGAGGATTAGACTTTTCATATATAAATGTACACATCATTTTATCCCAAACCTCTGAGAAAAAATAGACTTGAGTCCATATTTCCTAACTCAAACAAAGACAGCTGTTAATAGATCAATATTTTAAATGTTAAAAAACTAAAATAATCAAATAAGGAGGGAGGAAGGGGTGAAAAAAGGGGAGGGGAATGGGAAGAAAAGAAGCAGCAAGATACATCATGTACAGGTACAAATCCCCTATGATGAATGTTATCACTATGTGTCTCTAAAACGTACCATTAAAATAAAATTTTAAAAAAGAATTTAAAAAAATGCATATATGAGAGAATTAGTAAAGGTCTTGAAAGAGAGAAGTCTTTTGTTCTGGTTCAACTGAGAAGTCACAGGATAAAGACAAAAGTTTGTTGCTCCCATATCAACAGTAAGAAGCCAACTTTCATTAAGTATGTACAGCTACCATTAACGTCCAAGAAGAACCACCCAATAAAATAAGTGGCAAATGCTGCCGAGCTCACCAAAACAAGATAATAATACCTCTTAAACTTTGAATGTATTTATAAGGAAAAAAAAAACCAAAACACTTAGACTTGCAATGTTACCCATCACACTGGCAAAAACAAAAAAGGTTATTAACTTTGTGCCCTGCAATAAGCATTTGACAATATTATAATCCTGTAGGAAAAAAGTTTAGCAATATCTGCAAAATTTTGGCACATGTGTGTAATCTTTCTCTAATGATTAGAATTTTGAGAACTTAACAGTTATGTATAAATATGTAGATTTATTCATCGTAATTCTTTTTTTTTTTTTTTACCATAGCCAAACACATAGGATCAGGTTATATACAAGTATAGAACTGGTTAAACAAACTGCAGGAAAACTTAAATATTAGTGGGCAATATTGTCAAGACATACAGTGAAATAAAAGTCACACTAACTTTCAAGCTGCGGAATAGTATACAATATTTATTTGCTGCATTTATTTGTGTTTGTTGTAATGAAAACTATATTGGATGAGAAGAGACACTGTATCTCTTTTTAAATATCACTTGTTGTTTGATCCATCTGAATATATTATCCGTACAACAGCAGAGACAAGGAGAAATTATGGCCATATTTTCTTTTCTCTTAATGTATCCTCCAAGACAAAACACATTGTGTGATCCCATATTCCCCAAAAGGCAGGATGTATTTGGTTATTCCCACTCTGGACCTTGAGAGCTGGTCTAGTCCCACTTTCATCACGGCTCGTTTTCAGGCTGATGCCTGTAGCTGCTGGTCCAGGGCCAAGTACTTAGCTGACTGTCACCCAGGACTGGGGAAGTTCTGTCTTCTTTTGCCAATTTTCTGGGCTTTCTGTGTCTCCGGAGCAGCGCAGCACGGAGACTTCACGGCCTCTTCCATGAACTCTTCCCATCATGCTGTCATGATTAGAGACTCTCAAAACCCATGTCACATCTTTCCTGGCAGTTTCCTGCAGTTGCATAAAGGTGCCATCCATGGAGTCACAGGCGAAGACAGCAGGTGAGTCCTCCGGCGCTCAGAAATCTGATTCTTCCCACTTCTGGGACTCACATTGGGAACTCTTTACATCCAAGACAAAGTCAGATTTTAACAAACAGAAACGTGTGGTTTCCTTTCCTAAAGTTCCTTCCTTCCTGATATTCCTCCTGCAGTTCTTCATACCTCCATCTTTTCTCCTTTCTTTCTTTTGCTTCTGTTTTATTACATGGTGGATCATTCCTTTATGAAGTCAACATTTTGTGGCCCTTTCAGCCTTGTCCTCCCTGCACTGTAGTTTTGTACATTTCCTGTTTAGAGTCTGGCATCAGGCCACCTGGCATTTACATGTGATATTATCCTGTCATAGGTCATGATTTCGTCTCTATATCCACATTTATTAGCCTGTTTTTCATTGCTACAGTAAACGCCGAAAGCTAGTGATGCATACAGGAAAGAAGTTTCTTTAGCTATCAGGTTTGGAGGCTTAAAGTCCACACAGCATGGCACTGGATGTGGGAAGGACACCTTCGGGAGTCGCCTCACAGCAGTTAGAGTAATATTTAGATCCCTAAAAGGGGGAAAGATTGCAAGATGAGGCAGGAAGCTAGCGAGCAGCAAAGGGCCAGGGGCACTGTTTTATAATAGCCCTTCCTGTGGGAACCAACTCAGGGTCCTGAGAAGTGTTTTACCGCAATCTGAGGGCAGATCCTTGAGTGACCTGACCACTCCCACCCGTCCCCAACCTTGCCAACATTGCCACAGTGGATACCCAGCTTCCAGCACATGGATATTTGGGGGGTAAATTCCAGCCAAAGCATAGGGCCATCCGTGTTTTAGATGAAGTTGAAGAGAAGCCAAAATTCAGGAGGAAGGAAACTTGGAACATTATCAAAGGCATAATTTTGACATTTCAACTACAAAGATAGGATTTAATCTTAAATTTAATTCAGACTCTGGAAAAATCAGATTGCATCCAAGTCACACTCTAGAGCAATTTTAATTTACATCTCTCCTGTCACTACATCTTTCAAACGCGCACGCACACACACACACACACACACACACACACACACACACACAGCTGGAGAAAGAAGACACAAAGATAGACATTTTCCTGTTGCTGGTACAAAGTGGCAGACACTCCCAAACACTTGATTTAAAGGAGCAGGGACAGGCAGATTAAGAGGGTTTAGTTCCCAGTTAGCTGGCTCCACGGAAGAAGCAGCATGGAGAAAGGCCATGTGGAGGAAAGCTGCTCAACCGACAGCAGCCCAGAAGCAGAGACAAAGAAGGAAGGAGCCAGGACAAGAAGAAACTCTTCCAGGTCATGGCTCAGTGGCCCGCCTCCTCCGACCAGGCCCTGCCTCCTCGCAGCAGCTTCCACTATGAGTGCCACCGTGAATCCTAGGTAAGGACAGTGCCGCCACAAGAAACCGGCTTCCAGGAGGCCAACTTCTGGCACTTGAGACTTGGAGAGACACTTTAGATTTCAACTGCACAGAAATATTCTGTTCCATGGGTAAAATTTGCATGATTAATTCAATATTAAGAAACTAGTAACAATATTTTTAGAAAGACATTGTTATATTATGCAAAGCCCATTATTTTATTGAGGTTTTCAAAGATTAGTGTTTCTTCAAAATTAAGGATTAGTGTTTCAAAATTATGGATTAGTGTTTCTTCTAAAAGTAAACTTTCAAGTACCTCGGTGTACTTGATTTATTATTGATTTCCTTCAGAAAGTATTAAAAAATGCAATGAAAACTGCAGATCAATGAAAAACTAAATTTTGTTTAGCACATTGTCACATAACGACAAGAGGTTTTAAACTATTTTCAAGATAGTTCATTAACTATATGTATCTTTCTACTATTAAAATATATTGTTCATTATGTGATTCTATTAAAAGTAAGTATTTCCACATTATGATATTGTTAACTAGTACAGAAACACCCATGTGTTTAAGAAGACACACCACTGAAAGGACTTTTTGTCTAAAGGTTTATCATTATTTCTTACTTTAATGACTACAACACCATGTGGCTGTTCTTCTCCTTGACTAAATTCATACACATTATGTATGTGAAAGCTGTATAGAAACAATTTCCTTTTAAAAATATTTCATTCATTCATTCTATGCTGACATACAAGTTGTATGTCTTCCACAATTTGGTACCTGGGTAGATAGCAAAGAACACATTTCTCTACATTTCAAGTGTTCCTGGTTGGCTAAGGGAACCCGGGAGTCTTTGGGTACCCGAGTTGAACACAGAAGCTCCTCACTTGATGCTTACTCGTCTTCCATCTGATGGGTCCTTGGCATCGCAACACATTAAGCTGAAGACCAAAAACGGAAAGGCAAAAGCTATTTAAAGAGTTGTGGGGATCTTATTCTGGGCAGAGAGAAAACTGGATAAAGATCCTGAGGAGTGAAAGAATTCGTGCTCTTGACAGTCTAAAAGAAGACCAATGAGCAATGCTGAAAATACTCAGGACTTGGCCATTTAGGACTTCTGAGGCCATAGAAGGAAAAAAAATTCTTACTCCATAATAAAAGAACAGCATTAAATGTTTTAAGTGGCTAACAAAGAACAAGAAAGAAAATAGGGGCCATGTATGTATTAAATTAATAATAGCCAAATTTGCTGACAATGTATGTGTTTAAAGTCATGTATGTGTGTATATATTAAAAGGTAGAGTAGAAAACAAAGTATCTTACATTTCAACAAGAAGAAATACTTGAAGTGCTAATCTATGATGAAATATATAATACTGAACTTTGGACTAACATGGTGCATTATAAATACAGACTGAATAGGTGCATCCATTAGGCAGTGGTGATAAGACTTTTCATTGCCATTTATTGCCTATTATTTATTATAGTAAATGTATATTTAAGTATGTGCGTTTTTCCGTGTGTGTGTGTGTGTGTGTGTGTGTATTTAGATAAAAGTGGGACACTCCAAATAACTGATGATGTTGGTTTTCATATATACACTTATTGTTAGATATTGTTTACTCTTAATGTTTATTTTAGCTACGTATAAGAAACACTGTTCTTTTAAAATATTCATTACATTATGTTTCTCAGTCCACTGGCTAAGATAATGTGGTGTTTCATGGTTCTAGAAATCAGTCTCAGTGTGTCATTGTTATGCGCTGACTTACAGCTTATTTTTCTTATTCTACACATAAATTCATACAATGTAATTGGATATATAATTGTTTTAATTTAGTACATAATCATGCATACTTTGCAAAAACACGTAGATAGTAATAGATTTGACCGTGAGGATTCATACGTCATTTTTGAATGATTTTCTTAAAGTAGTTTGAGACACTAAATCCAAGTTGCTCAGCAAAACATGTTGCTTACAGACTGAATTCTGCTTCCAAGTTCACACTGACGCCTTAACTTCCGATGTGCTGGTATTCGGAGCTGAGGGCATTACAAGTAATTTGAAATAAAAGTGACCATACAGGTAGGGCCCTAATCTGACTGTGGCTTCATAAGAAGAGGAAGAGAGAGAAAGCTCTGCTCTGTCCTCCTTACCCGCTCATGCTGCAAAGCAGCTACCTACAAACTAGGTGGAGAGCCCTTCCCAGGAAAACTGCTGTCTGACACGTAGGCCTTAAACTCCTCACGTCCAGAACTGTGACAATATATAGTTTTTCTGTTTAAGCCACACAGTCCATGATGTACTTTTTTATGGTACCCTAAACTGAGACAAATGTCTCCCTTGATAAGAAAGATTTGAAAGTGATTAGCTAAAGCAAGTTGGAGAGATTGAGGAGTAGGCCTGTGTGGTTTGGTTGGCGATTTGATGATGATGTCAGTGAGCTCTAGAGAGATGTGCTCCGTGAGATGAACAGTATGAAATTTCACAACCATTTCAATACCACAGCTAATCGAAATACGGTTTATAACATCCTTTGATGGAACTTTAGAGAACATCAGAGAAGCAACTTCCCTTTGACTTGGAAATGAGTAAGGCAGTGTGGGATACGGCTTGCCCATAGGCTGCATTTCGAAGGATAGCAGTTCTACTTCTCATGCCAATTTCTGCCGTGTAAGAGAATTTAAACTACCTTAGTCTTCATTTCACTCAACTGTAAAAATAAGCCACTCTCATCCTATTCGCCATCAGTGACCATCTAAAATAACGAAAATAAAATAATGCATAAAATTACTCGTTTTAAAGCTCTACAAACTCCCTATATTCATGATATTACTTTTTTTTTTCTTTTATTAGTACATGTTTGAGTACATAACAATTACATTCACTCTAGGGAATTAGTACACATACATAACACAGCTCAATAGTTTTTTCCCTTCCCTCCACCCTCTTTTATTTTTCCAGAATTAGATTTATTTATAAGATCTTGGGGCTGGGGATTTAGCTCAGTGACTAGAGTGCTTGCTTTAAAAGCACAAGGCCCTGAGTTCGATCCCCAGCCAAAAAAAAAAAAAAAAAAAGAAGTATTGGGTACTATTTATAAGACCTTATAAATTTAATTATCATATATACAGATTAAAAACGAAACTAATATAACAAAGAACATACAAACATGGAAGACAATTGTACTAAGTCAAGGTAAACTTTTAGCAATTGTACTAAGTCAAGGTAAATAATGTAATGCAGCATTACATTATTTTTCTACCTCTTTTTTCCTATTATATTATATATCTATATAACTATAAAATATATATATCATATAAGAGAAATCATGATATATTTAAGCTTGTGTGTCTGAGTTACTTCACTTAATATTGTGATCACCAGATGAATCCACTTTCCTACAAATAAGTTTATCCTTCTTCGTGGCAGAGTAGTACTTCATTGTGTATTAAATGCTGCATTTTCTTTATCCAGCCATCTGCTGGTGAACATATAGGTTGTTTCCAAGATTTAGCTATTACGAATTGCACTTCTATAAACATGGGTGTGCATACATCACTGAGATATGACGTCTTTAGCTCTTTTGGGAAGATACCCAGAAATGTAATAGCTGGATCAAGTGGAATTTGAATCACTCTGGAAATCAGTTAAGGAGATTCCTCAAAAAACTAAAAGCAGAAATTTATGGTATTACTTTAAAAACACAAGAATATATATTGAAGACTGTATCAAAATAGAGAGTCTAATTTTCTAATATAATTTTCTTGGATTGAAAGAATTAGATGTTCTCCAGCAAAACAGATGATCTATTTCCAAAAATCCCTTTTCTGAAATCATGGAGCTACCTCTGAATTTAGGGTGCAACTTTGCAATTATTTTGTCCACACTCTTTGATAAAACAAATGAGTGTGCGAACTTCACAATTATAATGGTGATGCTAGTATTTAAAATTTAAGGTCAAGAAGTCAAGAATTTAGCAGAGAGAAAACAAATATGATAATACACCCGATGACTATGTAACTACATCATGCTATTTTAATTTATACATGGTTAACTGCCAAAAATGCATGCTCGACATTGGAATTACTCATACTGTCTCCTTCCTCAGAAGTTATAACATGTGTGTGTTCTATGTGTAAAATGGGAACAGTGCTACTTTCACAGTACTGAGGAGAAAAATATAGAACTTTCCCTCTTCCACAATAAATGATGTCAAAACTGAAGATTCACCACACATTTTCTTAACGGGAAAAAAGAGCCATGAGCATAATATTTTAAATGTAAACTTCAGCAAATTATAGTCGTCTTGGGTTTATCTCATCTGTTGTCATAATAAATAATATTTTAGGACTTATTATTCCTTACATATAATAGGTCACTGACTTTATTTCTTATTTCTTCATTAACTTCATATTACTAAGATCAGTTAGAATAAAAGAAACAATTATTATACAAAGAACATCAGCAACTACTGGTAACATTTTGACATATTAGATGGTGATTGTTGTATATGTATATACTTCTATCCCAAAATATATTCTTTTTTTTTTACATTGTATGAAAATACTATAAATTGATACAGTCTTTGACCATCAGGCCCCTTCCAAATACTTTCTCTTCCTCCAATTTTGCATACAAACACACACACATATACATGTATGTATGTGTATATTTGTGTATACATATATGTATATGTATAAATACGCATGCCCAAATATATGCATGCGTTTATGTGTACATATAAGTATACATATATGCGTGTGTATGTGTTTACTTACATTGTTTTGTACTACTTGTTGTTTTCTCTTCTGACACATTTCATTTTACTTTTCTGGCACTTATCACACTGTCCTCTATGCATTGAAATGCCTTTCTGTTTTGCTAGTTCTTGGTTTTGTCTGTTTGATAAAATGTGTTGTTCTTCTCAAAGATTTTATTTTTTGATATTCAGGAATGAACCCGGGACCTTCACACTGTACTATGTCCCAGCCTTTGTGACCTTGTTTTTGAAACGGGTTCTCACTGGGTTGCTATGTGGCAAAGCTGGGTTAGACCTTGTGAATCTCCTGATTGGTGTCCCAGAGTGCTGACCATGCCGGGTTTATCAAGAAAAGTTATCCACATGTACTTTGAGATTTAATAGCAGCCTACGAAAGGGATCGTGTTGAAAAATGTCGTCTGCTTAGACTTCGAGTCTACCTGTGTTCTTACAGTTGCTCAGCTCCTCTCCCCTCCATTCTTGTGTCACAGCTTCAGTCCAGCCCTCTGTGTGAAGCCTGCAGAAAACTCTAGATCTACCATCCATGTGCTGTCGAGGAAACCAGGTAGGGGAACATATATTTGGTCAGTGGAGATTTTTATTTCATTTTCAAAAATGCATGGGAATGCAATATTCTCATTAATTCTTATTTGACTGTTATTACATTACTATTATTCTGCCACTTTATTGTTTATAGTTATATTCACTGCCTTGTATTGTAAATCTCTTGTTTGAATGTTAATAATATTTTTAAATGTTTCATAATAGAGGTTTTAGTATAGCCTTCGTTCTGCTTTTCTCTATCATTATTACTCAGAATTCCAATTATTCTTGTTCTTCAAAACAATTTAAACACAGTCACAAACTGATTTATTCTTGCTCTTACAGGGTGAGCAGATGATGATTTGTTTCTTGCCATCACTGAATTCAATTACATGAAAATTAGCCAAGACTTGACTATTTTTTAAATGTTAACACATTTCAACTTTCCAGTGACTTTAAGGTGAAGAATATGGGGCACAGCAGATGCGCGGACTGTAGCTGATAGAGGTAAAGGCTTCGAATTAGAAAGCCAACAGATTTCATTGTCAAGTGCCTACTAAGTAATCCAATAAAGGAGGAGTTTTATCAAAATCTAGAAGCAGAGAGTGCAAGCGCACGTGTTAGTAAAAGTCCACAAGTGGGGAGGAGAAAAAGGCAGAGCAGCAAAATGACTTCAGAGTGTTTAGAAACTTGGAAAAACAGAAGGTGAAGAGTGAGCTGGTGCTGGCCAGAGGTCAAAGAGGGTTGGCGGATGGAGGGAAAGGTCGGGGATCAATTAGGAGATCACAAGTCATTAAACCGTGATGAGAGTATTCATCGTTACTGAAAACCGTATTTGGTTATTACTTCTGACCTGGAGGTGAGAGCGTGGTGATTATTTCCATCCATCCGCTCTGCGAAGCTTTCCCGATGGACTCTACAATCCAAGAGCTCGCGTTTGTAATCACAAAGAGTCAGAAGTGGTCATTTTTCTCCATAAGTTAAAAGATTATAAAAGGTCAAAATGTGATCACACTGAGATCAAATAAATGTCAGTCTTATATGTACAGTATATTTAGGGTTACACAGAACTCAGGAATAAACACAGACCACATTAATGTCAGTTCTCTGAAAGTTGGTGTGGCATTGTGCTTTACACTGTTTGTAGTTACATTTTTTAAAATGAAAAAAATACTCTAATGAGAAATAAAAGGACCGTTTTGTCATTAATAACTGATTGCTTTATATATTTTGTGAAGATCTCTTATTCTTATTCTCCAGATATCTGTTGTGATCCTAGAACTCCTTATGCTAAAACGAATAAAGTTCATGAGAGCAAATAACCAAATAGTAAAGTTAAATATGCTCTAAGTATAAGGAGTTAGACAATTCATGCCATAAGAAATCCTCTGATTAAAACTGATATAAGTTTTAAAAATAACCAGACTTGAATAGCCTCATTGTGAAAGATTAGCCCATTTATCCAAGCTTGTTAAACACTGCAGTAGACTGGAACCAATTAAATAAATAACTCTAATTCTATATTATTAACTTCAAAAGTCCTCAGTCTCCATCACTGCAGAGCTCTGATAAGTCATTTTTTTCAAAGCACAATTCTTTTCACCCACAAAGAAAAGTGAAATTTAGTACATTTTGATAGAGTGAACATATATCCATCTAAATGCAGTCCACAAATTTCCCATATTTACTCCACCTATACAGTAAAATAGCAAAGTTTGATTCTTAACTGTGAGTAAAACCATACTCAGGCCAAAAGCTGATTAAATGTTTTGAATTTCCTGTGTTCACGGAATGAAACCTATTTTTAGAACTTAAAGGTGAACTTGTCTTTAAAAACTTATATTACAAATATCAACAATACAGCATCCAGCACCAACTTTGAAGTGATAAAATAATACAAACATGGAAGAGTGTCATGATTACTTCCTAATACTCACCTTGTTGCTCAAGCAGAACATGAACTGTAATAGATTTACCTCAGAATTGAATAGCAATTCTGAGATTAAATTCTTTAATTAAACTTAATCTTTCCTGTGTTGATTAAGCCAGAAATAGTGTAAATAAATGTAATAGATTAAAATAAAAGTTCAAAATAAACTGATCATGTAGGGAAATATTTGTTGATTTTTTTTTTGAAATATTTGATTTTAAATTAATACTAACATAACTATCCTTTTCATAGGTTACTAACTATGGTAGGAGCTGAAATGCTCATGGTAGTGCACTGAAAAGAAGATTATTTGCTGCTAGATTCATTTTTCAGCAGTTGGATTCCATTTCTCCGTTCTCTCAATATGTATGTGTCTTCCCATCTATCTCATAATTGTGGGTTGCATAGCTGAATTTCCATGTTTGGTGATCAATAGGTTTTAGCAGAATTTTTTTTTTCTTCTGAAGAACAATTTTCAGGTCAGGAAGTAGAAACAAAATAATTTGAGGATACTGTAGTTTAAACCAGGGCCCCTGTGTGATACTTCTTTTACCTCTATTTAAAAACACAATTTAGATCCCAAAGTCAAACTTTAATAAGACTATGTCACATCTATCCACATTTCAGGGGCTAAAATGGAGTCAGTGAAATGTTGTTAAGGATTTGTACTATCAAGAAAAGTTTATTTTAAATAAAAGAAAGGATAAATGATTGCCTACTAATAATTTTCCTTTTGGGGAGGGGCATTGTGACTAATAAAATCCCAGAGTAATCAGGGAGTCGGGGCATGTCCTAATTCCTCAAGGTCCTGTAGCCAGGAGGTAAATGCCATGTGAAATTCCCCATCCTCCTAGGGATGTAGGTAGAGTGATAATAGTACTCCACAGAGTAACGTTTTTGCAGAGAGCCAGGTAACAATACTGATTTCCTTTGAAACTTCTCGCTCACCCCGCTGCTGAGCACCTCAGAAGTCTAGTAATACTTAGGGATAGATGAGTGAAGGAATTTTAAAATGTAAAGAAAAGATCTGATATTTTATCCTGAAAAATACAGTCCTACTCATTGGCAACACTGAGAAGAATAGACATGTTTGTCAGATGGAAGGCTGTCACCCTCCTTCGGAAGGTTAGGCAGGAAGGGAAATACGAGGGTGCACAGAAAACCTTGGAGCAAGCATCTTTTAGAAAATACCTGCACTCGCAGGCACAGAAGCAGGGTGAGGGGAGCCCAAGGAGCAGCAGCGATGGAACGAAAGAGACTCAGCCAGACTACCCGTTACTGGCCCACGTTTGTCTGGACGATTCGAAGCTCGGGCACAGCGCCGCACCCTGAGTCATCCACACGCGGCGCTGGACACTCTGGTCGTCTAATCGACCCTGTTCAGGTTCCCGAGAGGGCAACCTAGTCATGGACGTAGGCAGAAAAGGGACTTATCCAAGTCAGTGGTGACAGAAACCCGGAAGCTCTCGGGCCAGTATGTACTTTATTTTAAAAATTTGTTTTATTATTATTTGAACTGTTGTTTTTAGGCAATCGCTGTTACATTATTGGACCAGGCATTATGCAATAAGCCATTAGGGAAACGTCAGATAAATTTAAAAACTGTAATAGCTTCTTGATTTCCCTCTGAGAGCATGAATCTCTATCTAGAATCAGTGCTGAACTGTTAGTGGGTACTTTAATCCGCGTTCTACATTTAACTTCTAATCAACTTTCTGATAAATAGGTCAGTTTTTGCCACTTCTGCTCTCTCTTATAATTAGAAAATGTTTAGTAAAACTGCAAATGAATCTCATTTTAATTTTGCAGTTGCTTATTTTTTGGCCTCAAGCTGCAAGGCCAACGTTAGCTGGTTTGTGACAACAGGTGCGCTTGCTCACGGTGGCGGCCATGGCGCTCTACGGGGATGCCTGCAATGGTCCGAAGGGTCTCAGCTCATTTGCTGTGACATTGTGGCTCTCAGACTGCTTGTTTTCTGAAATAAATTCCTTTTCTATCTGGCTATTTAGGAACAATATTGTCCTAACACAGTCGTGTTTCCGAGATAAAAGTTTTGAACTTTTAGAAAATACAAAGACTACTTTCGGTTGAGTGTGGTGGCACATGCTTGTGATTCCAGCTCTCGGGAGGCTGAGGTAGGAGGATCACCTTGAGGTTGGGGTCAGCTTGACCTACATAGTGACTTCAAGACCTGCCTGAACTACACGGTGAGACCCTGCTCCAAACAGACAGACAACCAAGCAAACTTTCTTACTGAGAAATAATCGACGTAATAGATATTTGACTGGGTGATAAATTGTGTCATTATAAAATTGTTATATAAATAAATCTTCAGACATTAGCATACACTCATCTTCATTATTTATTCCAGCATAAATTCACCTGCAACACTGTAATGTAATCTGATCTGAATCATGTCTAGTTAAGATTAAGATGACATCATAATGATGTTTGCATTTACTAGTCAATTTAGAACTAAATAAGGTGCTTTTCTACCTGCCATAGTGCCACCACTCAGTTTAGTTTATTAGTAAGATCCACGTAGTACATTGATTGTGCCAAGCGGTATTGAATGTAATTAAAGCTAATATTATTTTTCTCTCCTTATATTTGTTATCCCCATTTGTTTTCACCATTCAGTTATTCGTAATCCAAGTAAAAAGAAATTCTATATTCTCTTAAATTTTAAAATTATTTTCAGGAAGATTTTGAGTAAATATTTAGCCACAGGATTTCTCCAATCTCAGTTTCTCACTAATAAAATGTATATACTTATTCCCATGAAAATTTTAATAATATGTAAGTATGATAAAGTGTTTAAAATCGAATGCACATCGCAAATATGAAAATGACTGTTCTGACATGGCGTGTGTTTCATTTTGGTGGGTGGACTATGAAAGCATGCAACTCAGATTTCTCACTCTGCATTGCGGGATTTCTGATCCTGGGGGTAAGGGTTTCAAGGGCGGGGGTTAATATTTCTATTCATATTCCTTTACATTACTGCTTTTCCTCAAAATATTTTGCCACTTTTGAAGGCAGAATTCTTCTTTAAGACCACTCAAAACCAGCTGATGAATTTTCTTATTGTTGCTCAAACTCATAACTCTACTGAAACCCAAGTGTATATTCATTTTTTGAATAAAGCTAAAGAAAACAAAATTATCTTTTTGATAGAAAAATCTCTATCCTCATACCTGCTCATTTCCTTTAATATGTTCACTCATTTGATCAAAGATGCAACATCAGCAAGACATTTTGAAATCATAGCCAAGGAGAAGAATATATAAATTACAGTTCATTAATTTATAGCTAGTTTATACTATGTGTCACCTATCATTTGTGTGTCTTCTATCTGTTGGTTCAAAATGGCAAAATCTTTTTTTTATGTATTATTATGTGACTAGCCCTAGTTATAATGAATCAACATGCCAAAATTTACAAAAAACATTGAGATAAATGTAATGGCAGAATATCCTCATCATGGTAATATTTAATAAAACTTTGGTAAAACAAATACAATAATCAATTATTTTTCTCAGACACTGTTCTAATATATACTCTCCAAACCTAAAAAGTAATTATTTTCATTTTTTTAAGAGAGAAAGAAACTTAGGCAGTAAAAGCTTCAATACATTCCTTACTGTCACAAACCTGTAGATTGATGATTTAATCTATAGGGAAATTTAAATCATTCAATCATTGTCAATTCTTTCTAGGTCTAGGGATGTGGCTCAGCAGCACACTATTTCCCTTTTATGTGTGAGGTCCTCAGCTCTGTCCTTAGCACAACGAGAAGAACAAAAGATAAAAATAAAACAAATAATAATAAACAACTTCAATGAGTTCAGTGTTCCTTAAAACATTCTGTAACAAACTATAGAAGAAAGCAGAAAAAATTACTCTAACTTCACTTTGATTTATAAAATAAAACGTGAACAAATAAGTCTACCTCTGATTGAAATGATAAAGTTCCATTGAAACATAATAAATTCTTAAGAGGAAGCAAGTGTTTGGGTAAAAACTGTATCATACTTTAGCATGCCAAAGGAAAGCCGCAGCTTTAAAATACTAGATAGTTTAGCTCTTTATGCCGGTTCTCTGAAGATGGATCAACAGCTATGAAGTACAGAAACGCTCCGACGAGAAGAAGATTATCCGTATTAAGGCTTCATTTCAATTGCTGTATTTGACATCTTTAGAAGATAACATTTATAATGATGGGATTAGAGTATTATAAATTTCTCGAGGAGACAATTTTCCAAGGCTGAAAGATAACAAGGAAATTATGATAATCTAGATTGTCATCATTATCAAGATCATCAGTGAATAGTTCTGGGTAATTTAAAAGAAAATGGAAGACGACAGTGGTCGTCCTGCAGAAATTAGCATATCAAAATTAACATGCACTTTCTCTTGAATACACGTATCATAAAACGTATGTGAAGTTTTAAAGCCCTCGTCAGCCAAAGTCAGTGGGGAACAGGAAACTACCACCACTTCTGTAGTTCATTTTTGTTGCTGCTTTTCTGGTACTGGGATGGAAACAAGGGCCTTCACTCTGAACTACAATCCTTAGCCCTTTTTTAAAATAATTTATTCATTTTTTGAGCAAAGGCCTTGCTAAGTTAGTCAGGCGAGCTTGGAATTCGGGGTCCTCCTGTCTCAGCCACCCAGATTTCTGAGATTACTGCCATGTACCACCATGTTTTGTTCTACACTGAATTTTTGAGGTGTAACTATAGGGATACATTTTTCCTAAAGCCATAAGAACTGACTCAGGTTTTTTAGATGAAATTAAAAAAAAGTGGAAAGTTCATCATTTTAAAATGAAGCTCAAATTTTAACTTGGTATAAAAAGTAGCTTAGAAGCAGAGCAAAATTATAATCACAGACAAATTATCTATTTGAATATTAAGGAAAAAATCTCAAATAAGTGGAAAACAGAATGGAGCTTCATCATGGTATCTATCAGACTTACAATCAGGTAGGAATTATGGTGTATCATAATTTGGAGTTACAATATTTTACTCATTGTATCATTAAATAAAAGTAAAACCAAATTCAGGACATCAAGGAAGCCACAAGAGTGCAACTAAAGACGGAAAAACAGGCTTCCAGACCTGCTTCAGAAAGTGGCAAAAATGACGAGATAAGTGTATTTGAAGTGAGATGGAGCCATTAGCAGAAGATTACTGGCAATGTACCTTTTACTGTTACACATTTTAATTTAAACATACTCCGTACTTTTTGATCACATCTAGCCATATACTTACCTCTCTAGCTAGCTTATTATGCTTTGACATCTGATAATAAAAACACTCCTTGAGCTTGCTCTTCTACTGGGTTTCCTTGTATGGTTTGCAGATAGTTTCTCTACTAACAACTTTGGTGAAAGTAGGCACTAAAAGAAAATCTAGTAAATTTTGAAAATGTGGGGCAGTTTCAAACATAATTGCACAATGTTTAAAGGATCTATTTTGTAATTTCCTTAAATAGATGCAGAAGTAAGGTGAGAAATGATAGAAGAGATGTCAAAAATTCCACAAAGGGAACACCGGCAAGCCAAAAGAAATCGTCTAGTGACTGGGGCTTTAGCTCAGTGGTTAAAGTGCTTGCCTAGCAAGTGCAAGGCCCTGAGTTCAATCCCCAGCACTAAAAAAAAAAAAAAAAAGAAATCGTCTAGATATTGATAATTAGGAGCTATAAGTGATTTAAAGCGACAAGGAGGTTTCTTGTTGTTTCAAGTCATGAATGGGAAGAAGACAGCAATTAGGACAAAAATATGACCCTACAGTGGGAAAGATGCCAGAGTGGAGACGCAGCGTTTACGAGAAGCAGCAGCGGTAGCCAGCCTGGGAGGGGCACGCACTGCGAGGCTTTCGCGTGACCGTTTTGCACAAACTCGCCACCAGATACAGCGAGTAGGGTGCAGAAATGTTCAGCAGCTGTTAACCTTAAACCTGCACGATGCTTTATGTTCACAAAGCACTTTCCTATGTTGGCCCATTAAACCCAACAATCAACCCCAAAAGTAAAATACCACCGTGACCCTCTTCCATACGAGGAAGTGCGGCTTAGAAAGATGAAATTCCTCACTCAGAAGTTAACCCTTTAGTATGGGCCGGAGAGCTGAGGTTTAAGTCCAAGTGCCCTGAAACCGAGTCCTGGGCTCTGTCTCAGCAGGAGCATCTCGGCCGCCAGCGGCTGGCTGGGTCCCACACTGTGGAGGAAATAGAGATGTTTGGAAACATGTAAACAGCAAAGGAAGTTAAAAATTAAAACATATCTCCATTCGGTGGTAGAACCATGAAGTTTGAGACATCTGTCTTTTTCATTGCATAATCACTAACACATAGCAAAGCCCGATATGTGTGTTTTGATTGAATTAGTATACATTTATTGAAATAATTACTGAACAAAAGTTTGGAGCATGCTGCGAGTATATAGGAGTGCTACAGAATCATGTCGAAAGGGGAACCTTGTTGTCAGAATATCTGGGAACAAGACAAGGGCTTCTAAAGATTCCTTTTGAAGTAAAAGCCACACATATCAAGTACAACAACTATTTCAAAGACTAAAATTATAAAACTGTAATTTTTATTATTTTATAATACCTCTTCTTTATATCGTCTTAGATGTGGGCAGAGTGTTGATGAAAACTTATTGCTTATAATTGAGTAATTGGATTTTGATGATTGAATATAATTCTTCTGAGACATTTTACAATTTGTCAGTGTTTTTAAGATTACAGCCTATTTAGAACCTTAGATATTACTCAAAACTCTTCTACACAAGTCATCCTTTTGAAAACCTTTTCCATGTCTTCAATTCC
The DNA here is from genome assembly GCA_004026905.1 of Hystrix cristata. Lineage (NCBI taxonomy): Eukaryota > Metazoa > Chordata > Mammalia > Rodentia > Hystricidae > Hystrix > Hystrix cristata. The sequence goes on from PVJO010004156.1 coordinate 102,284, forward strand.
TTGGTTTTTAAAACTTTTCTTGCTCGTTTAAGCTATTTCTCTGAGGGCATTATCTGAATGCCTTTACTTTGGTTCACATTTTTTAAATCATTATATTCATTTATTTACAATTATTTTCTGTACTATCACCTCATTGCTAAGCTTTTCTAATTTATATTTATGCACTTATCTTCTATCATAACTTTCTTAATTTATCTTAGCTTATTTGGACAGGGTCTATTGAACTCCCCCATCTTTTCTGGTGTCTCAGGTGTTCTTCCATTTTCTCTAGGAATATTGTACTCTAGCTCATTTTTTTTTCTTCCATTGTAGTCACAGTATAGAATCTCTGGGGTTGTTTCTGTCCACATCAAATCGGTGCTGTGGCATCTTAGGAAGAAAGGGTGGGTGGAAAGCTGGCTCCAGGTGCACAGCTCCACCGTTCTTGTTGGTCACATCCAGGCCTTCTGTAAGATGCATCCCTCACTGTCAGAAATGAGCTACATACAACTTTGTTCACAGAAAGCGCGCCTCCATTTCCTTCATTCTTGCTGTTTCTGCTCTCATGAAGTTAGACTTCCAAGCGTTTCCCCTTCCGTGTGGAGTTGTGCTGTGGAAGGCATTCTGGAGATTTCCCAGACATCAGCTTCCTCCTGCCCCTTTACCATAAACCATGGACATGTAGTAATTGTCCTCAATTTAGAGTGTGTGAAAAAACCTGTAGAACTTTGATGACTTTTCTCTAGTGGTCCTGCTTCACGTTCCCATGGAGTGTTTGATATGCTCCCATTCTTACTTCTATCGCACAGTCAGCTTGTCTTTTTCTCTTCCCTCCAGAAGCCACATTACTATGGTTTGAATGTCTCCTCAAAAACTCACATTGAAATTTAATTGTAGAGGGAGGCAGGACTGCTGAGCTTGTTTAGGTCAGAACACTGTACACACGTGATGGATTAATGCCGCCGTTGTAGCAGTGAGTTCACTCTTCTGAGAGTGGCTTTGATATAAACGTGTGCTGCCCAGTCAGACCTGCTGCTGCAAGCCTGTAATCCCAGCACTAGGCAGGCTAAAGTAGCATTATGAGTTCAAGGCCAGGCAGGATTACATAGTCCAGTGTCTCAAAAACAAAACAAAAATCCCGCAACCTCACCCACGTGTTCCCTTGCTCCCTCCTGCCACTGGCTTTCTTCAGGACTCTGCCCTGGAATGCTCTTCCCTGATGTGAGCCCGGAAGATCGACTTCCTCAGATACGCGTACACGCTCTCCCAGTCCTGTGATCTGAGCAATGGTGGGCAGATGGCACTCTGCCACAGCAGGATGCAACAGTGGTTTAATTCATTTGGGTTTACTATAAAATCTTCTGTTTTCCTCTTAAGTCTAAATATTCCAAATCACCCTTCTATCTCAGGAGGGAAAAAAAAATTAACAAATTTTGCAAATATAAACCAAATACTGTCATGATTTAGAAATAGTCTTGTGATGTTAAGGAAATTATTTCTTGATCACTCAAATTTATGTAAATTTTATTAAGAAAGTAAAGTTCAAAAAAATGGAAATTATTTCTGTATTTCTTAACTATCTGAGGATAAACTGAGTAGAAGAATAATTATCTGAGTGGTAATAAATATGTAAAAAAAATGTGTTATATATGTATTCAAATAATCTGTCATGTACTTTGCCAGAGAATGCATTATGTGCTAGAAGTACTTTTTTAAGATTTAAAATACAAGGCTCTATTTTCTATTACATTATTTGTGCTGTCCATTGGGCCAAACCACTGGAGGTTTTGAGACTCTAATGGGCTGTCTCTCCAGAGACTCCGAGGGCACCACAGGACATGCGACAGCCATACAGCATCAGTATGGTGAATGAAGAGATTATGGCATCTCCAGTGTTTCTTAACCAACCATTTTATTTATGTATTTTTTTAAATTTTATTTTAATGGTACATTTTAGATACACAGAATGATAACATTCATCATGGGGAATTTGTAACCGTATGTGAATACCTTGCTGCTTCTTTTTCATTTTTCCCATTCCCCTCCTCTCCCTTCACCTCCTTCTCCCTCCTCATTTACAAAAGCTTTGCTTCCATTTTTTCCTTCTATTCTTTTTTTCTCTTAACCAACCATTTTAATGGAATTTAGTAGTTAAATTAGAATGGAACATATGGTTAAAATTTAAATATCAACTTTGCCTAACAACATGCTTATTTGGTTTAACTAATTAATATAGCCAATTAAAAATCATTTCCAAATGTTTAGCTTTTACTAAAGTAATTTGAAAACTGCATACGTTCCAGTGTGGTCTGACAGGTTATAAACCCACTTACGGTTTCTCCTCACTGATTTTGTTTACTAACATATGTGCTAAATCAATTCATGTGGCATTCAATGCAAGAGTTCTAGTAATAAACTCGATATACTCTACAGCTAAATATTTTTCTAGAGTGCCTTAAAACATTTATCCTAGAGCTGAAAGACATAACTTACATTGTTAAAGATGAAATCTATAGTGTATGTATATGTATATATACATAAAAAATAAACTCACATAGATATTACCAAGTCATTTTTCACCTGAATAATTACACAGTTTTGGCCTAAAAGAGCAATTACTTAAAACTTGCAGGCCTGGAAGTATCATAGTAAAGGGCAGTTAACTCTATGGATTTTGATTTGGATATCTCAAACAAAAATGTGAAGCTGTTTTAAAAATTAAATATCCCCCAGATACTTAGACCTAGTTAAACTGTGAACACCATGTGGGGTGACAAAATGTAAAACCTTCCCATGACCCTAGTAATAGAAACAACAGCCGCAAAAAAGCAATGTAAATTGCAAAACACTCATGTTATCATCCCTTCTTTTGTTACCTAAGATTGAGTAAGATGAATAAAATCTTTCTGTGCCTGTAGCTTTATCCCTACTGTTTCAGTTTTTTTCCCCTGAAAATTGGGAGAAATTAAGCATGAAGTTCTCTGAAATTGGTCTCAACACCTCCATTTTCGTTGTAGTAGATAAATAACCGTCAAGTCCTACACTTTTTTTAAATCTCCCTTGATAATGAAAAGGTTAGTACTTCCAAACAAAGTTATGTATTAATTTGGTTTCGATGTATTTAGCACCTTGTTCCCTAAAATATTGAATTTCTTTCTACCCAGGGACAAATTGGAAGTTCGATGTCTGCAATGTTACAAACTTCCACAGCTGAAAATCAGAAGTACATATTATTTTGTAAGACATAAAAAGATTACTAAGCTGTTTTCTGCTTTTAATAATCTTGGAGAAGGTACAAATATAGGAAAGTAAAAGAATTAACATTCACAGGAAGTCTATTATTTGCCTTTTACTTTTACTCAATTTCATTTAGTTCATTGAATTTGTGTACTTAAGCCTTGAAAGTGTAGTGGAGCAGCTTTTCTCTGCACATGTTACTTGCGAAGACACAATGAGACCAACATGATGACTCAGTAATCAATGGAGACAGCACTTCTGTCCCAGAATCCCTGACACAAACGGAGTTTGCTTTTCTTCTCCATGAGGTCAGGCAGGCTCTTTTGGGGCTAAGAAAGTGTTTCATATTCTTTTATGACAGCCAAGTATGGCCGTAAGAGGACACAGACCAGAGATTCAGGAAAACAATGTTTATTACACTTACCAAGTTATGCAGGCCTTGGAACTACATGGGCAGGATACTAGGACAGGGAGGGATCAGAGACAGGAGCCCATTTCCAAGGGAACAATCCTGCAGCTCTGAGAGAAGATCTCGGGAGGGGTTAGTCTGAGTACTTTTGGTGGGCTCTAGAGAGCAAGCGTGGACCCAGGTGACCAAACCCAACTTTGTCAGGATCTGGGCAATGTGACACGGCCTCCCTGTGCTGCAGTCAGACTAAAAGAGGGCTGGCTCAGAACTGGCACAGTGATCATCAGAGGTGTGCTCCTGTCTCGGCCATGTGTTAAGAGTGGGAACCAGTCAGCCCTAGAGGGTGCAATTTCCCCTTAGGCAGAGAGGGATTGTGAGAAGTCAAAACACCGTAATGTGCAGCACATTCAATAAAAAATACAATGCAAGAAGACATTCACGTGGGTAGCCTCTCTGCAAAATAATAATTTTGTTTTTTCTAAAATAAAATTTAATTGGTAGAGTTGAAAATTGGTTTAGATTCTCCACTTGTATAAGTGCCAGGTGTTTTATGATATTTACTTATACTTAAAATAGGAGTGAAATTCAAACAGAGGTCACTTAAATCACTCCTAGAAATTCTACTTCTTTAGAAGGTCGATGATTATATAAAAGTGCTTGCAACACCATCATATAATTTTACCTTTTACTCTTTCCCAAAATTTAAACAGAAATTCTCCTTGGGATTCTAATAGTCGGTAATACCGTACAAACAGCACATTATAATTATGATAGCTGAAAGCTGCTCAGATGAGCAAGAATTGGTTTTTGTTTTATGGAAAACAGGAATGTAGTTGTCAAAAATTAATTCACCTCCTGTCCTCCTGTGCAACTATTTCCTCAGATGTGAAAGGACATTGATGTGGGCTGCTTCTGTTGTTACATATAGCAACAAACACTGGTCTTGGACTGGTACCTCTCAAGAGTAAGATACTTGCTGCACAAACATCAACCACAGCTCTTTCAAACAGACACTCGACTCAAGAAGAGTAGAAAAAGCACTTCTGCATGGAGATGTTTATGAGTATCAGTCGCAGAAGTGAGATGGTACTTGCATCGCTAGGTTTTTTTTTTTTTTTTTATAGAGAGAAGGAGAGAGGCAAAAGTCAACTGTAAAGAAACATGGACTTGAGAAAGACCCATTAATTCCATATGGAATATAGATGGAGCAGGATAAAAGTTTCTTTGGTTGTTGCCAGGAAATGTCCTTACTAAATGTTTCCCCTCAGCTTTGATTTTCCAAATAGTTAATGATTGCCTTACTTTCAGTTCCTTCATAAGCAGAGAGTGCCAGGAGGATTTGGAAACCTGCAGGGTTTTTTGTTGTTGGTGGTGATGTTTATTTTGTGTGTGTGTGTTGTATTTTTCACTTTGGGAGAAGACTGAAGTTAATTCTGATAGGGATGTGAAGAAAGGCAGCTGAGAACAGGTGGGGACCCAAGCCAGCTCTCCTGGTGGGTGATGGCAGTTCGGTTGGGCTGGGGGACTTTCCAGCCAGAAGAGAACCCAGACCCCAAACACCTTCTCTTAAGTGGTCACTGGATGAGGGGTGCAGCCCTCCAGGCTGCCTCAGTAATCTGAAGAATGGCCAGAGAGGTGCCAGGGTCAGAGAACTGGGGTCAGGGCGGAAGACAGACTGTGTTTACTGCACTCATCAGACCAGACCTGTGGGCACCAGTGCCTTCTGCCACACAAACTCTGGTGTGCTTCTGCACAAATGTTTTTCCTTAAGCCTTTGTGAGTCCTTAAACTGCTTAAAGTATCTGTAATAATAGTAATAATATCATTATGATCTGAAGACCCATAAGCATCTGTAGAGTGCAGTTACAATAATAGGGCTGGAAAATCATTTCCCAGCGTTTCTGCTGGGGGTAGGAACTCTTGGATTCAATGAGTTTGCAAGTAAGTTGCTTAAATAAAAGGAAAAAAATTATTTCTTGCAAGACTTCTCAAGCAATTTATCATGATATTCTACATAATAAATGCCCCCTCAAGAAAAGGGGCTTTTGAAAGCTTTTTCTGAAAAAAATATTAATTATTTACTTTATTCAGTTGTTCTTAAATTACCAACTTGATGAAATTTATGTAATTTGGAGGTCCTTCCAAGACAATTAACATGATTAAACAAATTAACATATTTATATGACATGAGTAAACATGTGCTTTGTAGAAAAGATAAGGCCATTAATGGAAGTTAGGGAATGATGGAGTAGGAGACAGAGATGGAGAGGTTGTTTGGCGGATCGTCACAGTGGATTTTGGATGTTCTCGTCGCAAAGAGATGATCAATTCCTGAGATGACGGATAACCTAAGCCTTTTGTTTGGTCAATACACAACGTATAAATGGGATGAAATATCACACTAAAACTTATGAAGTTATGCAATTACCATCTGCCAATAAAACAAGTAAAAGTTAAAAAAAGAAAGAAGTAGAGTATACACATGTCATTTGATTTACACCTTGAAGAGTAGGAAGGAGGGAATCACTCTGCAGTTAGAGGAAAAGTGTTTCTGGAAGACAACCCAGCAATGGAGGAGCCCATTGAGGCAGCAAAGAGGCAGAAGGCTCAATGGGGCTGTGGTGCAGTGAGCAGGCCATATGGCGAGCAGACGGCCTCAGAGCTGACCAGCGCACCGGTGGTGGAGTGGTGAGGACTTGGGCTTTTACTGAGCTAAACATGAGGGTCCTATTCAGGCTAAAATTCTGTGTGATTTGAGCTAAGGATATCATCCATACCTGATGGAAAATGTTCAAGCATGGCCGATGTCCCTGAAAGTGTACCTTCATTTAGGGTAATTGTTGTATGTGTTGGTCTGGCTGTTAATCTGTATTTATGACAATTCATTTGGTAAAAACTTACAAGATAAATAAATTTGATGATGGCAAAAACAAAAAAGACTAGAAGGGAAGGGGGAAAAAGAATTGAGAAGTGTTAGGCACATGTGCCAATTCCCCACAATGAACGTAATCTTTACGTATTATACACGTGTACTAACGAAAGTAAAATTCTGAACATAATTTAAATTTGCTAGCAGATAAACTTCCCGATGATTGACTAAAAAGTAAAAGAGAAGATGAGATATCTTAGATGATTCTTTGAGTATTTTTGGAAAGTAAAGAGACTAAAGAATAAGATGGTGATTGACACAGTCTACATCTACAGTATAAACAATACTTAGTTAATGATACAGAATTGTGCACTTTAAAATACATTAAGAGGTTTTATCTCCTGTGTCCTGTTCTTGCCACAACAACAGCAAAACACACACACACACACACACACACATACATAAATTTCAGAGTTGGTACCTTGTTTGTGGTGATGGTATTTTGGGCCTGTGAATAGGTCCAAATTCATTAAAATGTATGCATTAAATAAGTGCAATTTGTATATATTGATTAACTCAGTTTTAAAAAATAAAAAAAAAGAAAGCAAATACACAAAGAATTGGATTTTCATCGACAAACTTGAGGAAACCTTGCCAAATAATGTCCGAGCAGGAAATCATTTAATCGTGGGCCAGAACATGTTGGCGATGGCTGCTGGCCGTGGAAGAAGAAACAGCAAGTACAGTGCTGAAGAGGCCAAGAAAGCAGCATGTCTGAAAGCATTTCACATGTGAAAAGTCCAGGTGGCCTAGTCCAGAGTGCCTACTGCCATAACGCTGTCCGGAGGGAGCACAGTGGCATTTCCACAGGAAGGGAAGACAGGAAAAAGGCTGAGGAAGCCTGGCACTGAATACAGAGAAAGTCAGAAGGACGTGGCATCTTGTGCCACACAAAGGCGTATACCTACAAGAAAGACAGCTCAGTGGTTAGTGCTCTTGGTAAGGTGAAGGCTTGAAATTGACTTTGGATCTTCAGAAAGAGACCAATAAAGTCATTCTAGAAAGCTAAAAATCCACCTTACGAAAATCAAGAAAGAAGATTCCTCATTAGCATAGATACAAACATCAAAATAAAAAATAAATAAAATCTAATGCTAATAAGAATATATCATTAACACTCAGGACTCATCCTAGAACTTTTCTTTTTTTAATTGCATACTTTGAAATGCACTCGTATCAGTCATGACATTATGCAGTCAAAGGGACTGGGCACGACAAAACAGGAAAAAAGATACACAGGAAATTCCTCACTATGCTAAGTAAAAAGTCAGGCTATGTTCTCACCACCGGATACAGCAGTTGTAACAAAGCAAAGGCAACAGAATTCTACAACTCCAGAGATTTATTTCCTTAAGTCTGAGAAAAAGCCAATATTCTCCATTATTGCCATTATTACTATTTGACATCTGGAAGCTCTTATCCATTGAGTAACAAAAGAAAGAAGTAGTGAGACATCTTTGGTGTAAAAAAAGAAATAGATGTACCGTTGCTTATAGATTTGATAGCTTTAGTTTTGAAGAAGGAAACTCAAAATTAATAGAAATAGCATTAGAAAATTTGTGTGAATTAGGAAAATTGTTCATACAGAATTTAAATTATCATGATCAGTAACATGTTATAAAGTAGACATAATGATGAATATACATTTGAAAATCATATATATATTTGTAATAAAGACACTAATGAATTTATTAGATAAATTCATCAGTACTACTGATGTTACTGAAGCAAAAATCCATCAATGATAACTACCTTGAAAATGAAAGCAGTTATTGCAAAGATATGTTATCTTCCAATATAAAGATTCACTATTAATAATAATCAATAATAATAATAATTAAATTCCATGAAATGTCAAAATCTCTCTGGTTTTGAAAAAGAAAGTTGCTTTTGTTGTATTTGTGTGTGTTTGTGTATATATGTGTATATGTAATCAAATATTCATGTATATATGTATATGTATAATGAAATATTTTGAACTGTTTTTGGAATAGCTGGAGAACTACACCGAAGATATTTTTTCATATAAAAGTAATGACAAAGAGAGTATCCTTTCCAAATATTGAGAAATCTTGTCTTTAAGTATTTTAATTTCGATGATCGGTCCCATTCCCAAGCAGAAATCTAAATTGCCATCTCTTTAGGTTCAGCCTGCTCCCTCCAATCCTGCTAGTTCACCTGTTCCTTCCCATATAAATATGTTTGTTTCTCTTCATCTTCATTCTCAATAATTAGGGAAACTTATTTATAAACTATGCATGAATTTTTGACTACTACTTTCAAGCTCTCTCCCTGCCTTCAGGTCCTTTAACTCCTCCAATAAATTCTCTTTCACCCTTCATTTTGCTTACCATACTTTATGGAAAGGCAACAATGAAAATGAAAAATGCCACATATATTCTTTAAAAGAACTTTGCTGGCTTTCCATATCCTCAGGAATACAGTGTCTTGTGGTATATCTGCCTGAACCTTGGTAATCCATCAAACTGCATGCTTCCCTACTTCCCACCAACTACATTAAAAGTTCCTTATAAAAAATATTTGCCCTGTCCTTTCTGCTACTTTACTCTCTTTAATTATCCTCCACTTTATATGTTATTTCCATAGAAAGTCCACCTTGACCACAAAGGTTCACATTCAACCCTACCCCAGTTTTGTTAGATGCTTCTATTACTGGTTCTTAGAGCTTCAACATTTCGTAAACTTGTTTCCTTCCATGTCTTTCCAAATGGCACTTTAAACATTCTAAAGGCTAAAATTATCTCCCTGGCCTCTTGTTCCATTTGTACAGTGTGTCTCAGTTAACAAATATTTGTTGCAGAATTTAAGACTATGAAAGTAGTTTATAAGTCCCCAGCAGTGATTTTAAAATGCAGAATTATAGAAATCACAACTCAGTAACATTTTAGTTTATGGTAAAAGAAGTATTCCAAATTAGACAGAAATGACAAATCATTAAATAAATGTTACTTTGTCAAATGAAGAACTCTTGCAAAATCATGAATTTAGCAGCCTTTTTCTCAGTAGAAATCCAAAGCAATGTAACAGCTTTGGGGCAGATAGATAAAAACATAGGCAACTATTCATGTTCATAGAAAATTTGTAACTTCCTTGAGACTAATAAAGAAAGAATTCAAGAAGAAAACTAGATTTATAGGCTTAACTAGGCAAAAATAAATAAATAAATAAAATATAATAGTAAAGCATGGGAATAAAAAAGTTAAACTATATATGATGCTTGAGAAAATCTGAGAGATTGATTTACATAGACAATAAAGGATCATATACATGTTTAAATGTTGTCTTAAAAATATATTCTAAAAATCAAATGTTATCTTTGTTCCTTCCCAGTGGCCAAATTATGCAGCTAACACTGGAAGCCTTGAATTCCAGGGCTGCTTGTGGTCCTGTATTTCTTGATGAGCAGTGGGCCTAGCTGCATTTCTTCTAGGCTTTTATAAAGTTGTCAGGACAGAGATAGTGTCTCTGTGCTAGAGGAAGAGGAGAATTTGTTTCCTTTTCATCATAATAAAGATTGTTTCCTTCTGGCCGGTGAGCAGAGTATTTTGCTGACCTTTACAAACTATCTGGGTTCTCCAAGCGCAGCTCCTTTCTTGTAACGTAGTCCTCTGCAGGTGCACATGTCACTCGTTCCTTTTTGCGTCTAATGGCTTCTGCTCTCAGTGGGAGTAATGAAGTCCTTTGTCTCTGAGTGGTAATCTCATATCTGCTGCAGCATCTGGGAAACAGTGACAAACTAATACAGTAGTTTGAAAATACTATAGACAAACTAATATAGTAGTTTAAAGTACTATAACATTTTAAAGTGCTTGAAAACTTGATATTTAAACAGCATGTGCTTAAATCCCTGAATACCATCCCCAGCACTGAAAAAATCAATCATTCAATCAATCAATCAATTTTACCTGTATGCATGCAAAAAGTCTTCAAACTATGTAATTAGTGAAATACACACCAAGGTAATTTCAGTTTTTGGCTGTTAAAATGTTAAGATTTTTGCATGAATATTGATGACATTTTTAACAACCTCAAATATTGCTGTTAATGTTCAGTTCTACGAGATAATTCAAGGATAAATTGAGATGGCGTTAAATCTGTGCGCCACAACAAAATAAAACTCTTCTATCAGCCAT